>JAJOZX010006074.1:0-267500 GCA_023014485.1 Bathynomus jamesi
TTACTACTACTTTTTAAGAAGCATATTATTAAGGTATCTCATAGCTTGATAGAGTATATCAGAGTTCTGTTAAATCTGAATCTGATTGGTCTGTCTAGACTCGAGAAAGAAAATTCTGATACACCCTCGGAGGTCAAGGTGGCATTTTTTCACCCAAAATTATCTCTGCGATCAAAGCATTTCACTCTTTAACCACCAAACCCAAATATATTTGTGTAAAAAGATACCTGCCTGTAGCGCCATGCCCGAGTTAGTGTGATTTTAGTTTTCAATAGTGAATTACTATAAAATCTTAATTCTTAAAACTTGTCTAGTAGGGTTGTTTGTTGGTTTTCATAAGTTGGCATTATAAGGGTTAATAGTATATACACACTGTAGTTACTACCATTTGCGATATTATTTTCTTACATAAGTGTTTTGTCTAAAATATCTATGCCTATGCAACTATTTTCAGTGCATTTGTAGGACTTATTTATAGTGTCATACGAAAAGTTAGAAGAATGTATCGCTGCATCACTCAGGATCCGTACTGAGAAACAAAACTAATGGTAATTTTTTTTCACTTAGCTTCACCTGAAGTCAATATCAAAGACACTCATATCGTTTTTAGGTCTTTTTGAATTGAATAACCTTTATTAATAATAAAATAAATACATTCGTTTCAATTTAAAATGCCATGAATAATTCTGAAGCTCGACTATTTATTTAATTTAATTTGGCCCTTAAGCTTTAGGCTTTACTGGGCTATTTTTGGTCTTCTAATGATGCATGATGTCTCATGGCTAAGTAATTCTCATTACTCAGTAATAACGAGTAATTTCACTATTCGCAAGGGTTCTTATGATACCACCCTATTTTTAATAATAAACTTAAAATATTTCCACTTTACGCTAAAAACTTTTTAAGTATTTCTTCCATACGGGTTCATCTCTTTGGAAAAAGAACGATTAAACGCATGCGCGCTATTTCTTGGATGATTATGTAAGTACTTTTATTTCTTGTATTTATATTCGATTTAAACTTGGAAATGAAAAAGTTTGCGTAATTGCAAAGGAAGATCTTTTCCATTTTTAGTTACAAGTTTTAACTTTTAACTTACGGTTTTCCCTTAAAGTTAAATTTCTAAATTATTAATTGCATTACATATATTATATATATATAATATATATATATATATATATATATATATATATATATATATGTGTGTGTGTGTGTGTGTGTGTGTGTGGTGTGTGTGTGTGGACTTCCATATACATATTTATTTGACAACATGCAACTTATACCATTAGTTGCATACAAGAAATAAACAAACAACACTAGCTCACATAATTTTAAAATAAAATAGCTTCTAATCGACTCAGAATGATTAAGTTTCTAAAAACGTGGTTCCTCTTCACTCATTTCTGAAGAGATAAGCCTTATTTTTGGTTTGTTTTGAAAGTTTGCCATTTGAACTGTCCAAAAAAAAAGATTAATCTCTAGTCTCCTGATTTACAAACTCTCGATTCTTTTCAATTTGTTCAAGCAGTCAAAGAACCAAAGGATATGCATTATAGTTTTATGTACATAAAGATTTATTTATTTATTGTGAAAGGTACGAAATTTCCCCTGTATAAAGAGGAGTTATTCCTTCTAAAATTATTTCCCAATATATGTTTTTCCATACTTTTTTACCTGTATATTTAACCATATATTCACTCAAGACAAAACAGCTTCAAACGTCGGCTATCGATACATTCGGTGCCACTCGATTATTGACTCTCTGACCACTCTGAATGTTTTCCCAAATTCACATGTGCGCGGCACATTCCATTTGAAACTGTTAATGAATATAGCTGCAGTTGTGTATGTGCTCCGTAGAACTGCTGTATTGTCAGTCTTTATTTTAAATTTTATTTTAAACTTACTTTGTTTTAACTCAAAAGTGGAATTCACTTTTGAAGTTAAAACATCCTTTTGTACGACGTATTTGATTTTAATTTGATGTTTTCTAAAAGTTTAATTGAACTAAATTTATTATATAACTAAATTAAGCAATACAACAACAGCTTTATAACATATTACATATAAATATCATCGTAAAGAGTATTTTTAAGTATTTTTATGTAGAAGTTTCAATCAAAACTACCTTTAAAAAACTTCTGAACCGTAAAATACATTTACAGGGAGATAATTAAATTTTATTGCTTTTCCAAATTTACTGCATTTAATTTGTTTTCTTATTATTATTTCGAAACGTTCCGTTATTTATATTCTCTTAAATACGTTATGGAATCGCATGAGAGCTTCAAAGAGAAAAATCCGACCCAGTTTTATAAAAGAATATTATTAATTCAGTCTGGAGCAACTAATAAATTTTCCTCTTTCTTAACTTCGCCTCTTTTATCCAAACACTCAAAAGGAGTTTTTTTTTAAATTAATCTTCATGAACTAATAATAATCACAAAAAATAAATTCCTCCAATATTATATATAAGAGGGCCACTCATTATATTTTGCCCCACCTTTTTTCCTCTTTCCAAGTTTCCTTGTAAGTTCCAGAAATTTTGTACATAAGTAGTGACATACCTTTTTCACAAGTTTTTATTTTTCCACATAGTCTCCATCCTTTTCTACGGCTTTCCTCCACCTCGAAACAAGGGCCTTTATTCCTTGCTGGTAAAAGTCCGCTGGGTTCCGCTGGAGCCACCTCTTAACCTCCTCAACAACCTCATCGTCACTCTGAAACTTTCTTCCACAAATAGCATAGGTGCCAGATCAGGGCTGTATGGAGGGTGGGGTAACACAGTCAAGCGCATTTTTGTGATGGCATGTCTTGTTTGCAAACTGTTGTATGGTGTTGCGTTATCGTGCAAAAGAAGGATATCTTCCAGTTTTCTCTCCGGTCAAACTCGCTTTATACGTCTCTGGAGTCTCTGTAGTGTAGCAATATATGCCTCTGAGTTGATTGTTTGTCCTTTCTTCATAATGTCCACCAGAATGACCCCTTTCATGTCCCAGAAGATGGTGGCAATAACCTTTCCTGCAGAGGGAGCCATTTTGAACTTTTTCTTGTGTGGGAAGTCTGCGTGATGCCACTCCATGGATTGACGTTTTGTTTCAGGTTCAAAGGGTTGTCCCCAAGTCTCATTCCCAGTCACAATTCGTGAAAGGAAGTCATCCCCTTCTATCTCGTATCGAACCAACGACTCGGAAGCAATTTCATTTCTTTGGGCTTTGTGATCTTCAGTCAGTTGGCGAGGAACAAACTGTGAACACACTTTTAAGTATCCCAGTTGCTGAATTATCGTATTCACACTTCCTTCACTAATTCCTAGCTCTAGTGATAACTCCTTGTATGTGACGCGCCGATTTGATCGAATGATGCTGTTAGCACGTTGCACAGTGTGAGATGTCACAGCCGATGCCGGGCGACCGCTGCGTGGTTCATCATCGAGGCTGGCTCTCCCTCTCTCCGATGATCTCACACGTTTAGACCACCGTCCAACTGTGCTTCGATCAACAACAGAATCTCCCTAAACGTTTTGTAGACTTTTGTAAATATTTCCAACTGTTTCCTTCTCTGCGGTTAAGAACTCGATAACAGCTCTGTGTTTACGACTCACATCACTGTTAGAGTGTTAGACGCCATTTTCGAAACTGCGTTAACCATCGGTTTTATACAAGGGCGTTTAAACGCGGTTTTATACAAGGAGGGGAGGTTGAAACTGGAAAAATCCGGTTATGTGAAGCGCAGAAAGTTCAAACTTACGGCCCAAAAGACATTTCCGCCTCACGGCCTATTATTTAGCTAAGGAAAAAGGGTGGGGCAAAATATCAGGTCATCCCATAAGTAATGTCGTTTTTTACGATAGATTAAGTTTAAACTAGTCCTACTCGGTTTAAGCATAAATTTTCCGAAGGTTATATCTAAGAGGAGATCTATCGTGTTTCGCTACAAACTTCACAGACCTTGACCAGTGAAGACGTGTGTTTTGCTTTATGTGAACCCCTCATAAACATGGCGGTATCAGAAGAGCATATCAGGCATATAATGCTTTACGAGTTCAAAAAAGGGAATAGTGCTACTGAAGCAACGCGAAACATTCAGGACGTTTATGGCAATGATATTCTGCATGTGAGGAAATGTCAAAGATGGTTTCAAAAGTTTAGGAATGGTGACTGCTGTTTGACAGATGCAGCACGCTCTGGACGCCCTCCTGAGAGCCGCACTTGAAGAAGACTGTTCAACAACTGTCGATGAATTGGCCCAGAAACTCAATTCATCCCCGTCCACCATCCATCGACATTTGCAACAACTCGGGAAAATGCCTAAGTTAGGAAAATGGGTGCCACATGAATTGTCGGTCGACAATCTGAGGGTGCGGGTAAACATTAGCACAGCTCTTCATTCCCGTGAACTCCAAGGTCCGTTTTTGCACCGTTTAGTGACTAGTGATGAAAAGTGGATACTGTACCAGAATGTTAAGCGCCGTCGACAGTGGGTTTGTGCCGGAGAACCAGGGACACCACAGCCAAAACCAAATCTTCACCCTCGGAAGGTATTGCTTAGTGTTTGGTGGGATAAAGGTGGTGTAATACACTTTCAAACCTTACCACACAACCAAACAATCACCGCTCAAGTCTACTGTCAACAACTGGATCGATTGAACACTGCACTAAAAAAAAAGAGACCTTCTTTGGTTAATCGGAAAGGAATCGTGTTCCACCACGATAACGCACATCCTCATACCGCTCGGATCACTTCGGCAAAAATTGAGGAGCTTGGGTGGGAAAAACTTCCACATCCTCCATATTCCCCAGACCTTGCGCCTTCAGATTATCATCTCTTCAGGAGTCTGCAAAACTCTCTTGACGAGAAACAGTATACTTCTTTAGATGACCTGCACACCAGTCTTTGTACGTTTTTTGCCTCAAAACCGCCTGAATTTTATAAACATGGCATTGAAAAGCTTGTAGGACGTTGGCAGAGTGTCATTGATTCCGATGGAAAATATATACTAGATTAAAAACTTTCAGTTGAGTTTTTTTTTGTCCTTCAAATTCCGATCTAAAAATCGACATTACTTATGGGATGACCTGATATATTGAGTGCCCCTAGTATGTATATATATATATATATATATATATATATTTTTTTTTTTTAATTTTTTTTTTTTAACGTGCCTTAAGTAATAGGTAGAGGTAGAAGAAAGGCTAACCGGGTTTTACAATGCACCCTCCGTCCATACACGCATCCAGGTTACAAACAACTCGGAGTGTAATTATATTACATTACATTTGCGAAACATGAAGCCACTTGGGTCCATCGAGGTTATCCAAGTTATAAGCTATATTTTATATAAAAATTTTACAAAATGTCATTCTCAAGTCAGCTAATTAACATAAAACTATTTACAGAGCTACCAAAGTAGCCTCTGTACAGTAACTCAAGCTAAATATATGCATTATTTACACAATTTATAAACTCTCTTACATTCATGAAAGCATCCAACTTTTTCTTAAAAACCTAAGGAGCTGCTATTTCCACATCATGTGACAAGTCATTCCATAAATCAACTACTCTGACTAAAGAAGTATTTTCGTAGATCCAGTTTACAAGTCTGTTTTCTAATTTTCCTATTATGCCCTCGAGTTGTTCATCAGACTTTAATAAATAAAAGTTACTTACATCTAAAGTGTCCAAACCTGAAAACAATTTTAACATCTGTATTATATCACCTCTCAAACAAAGTCTCTCAAAACTAAACATGCCCACTTCCTTTAATCTTTCCCTGTATCCAATCTTAAACTAGAAATAAGCTTGGTTGCCCTACGATGCACACCTTCAAGCATATCAATATCATGTCCATGGTGAGGGGACCAGGCTTGAATGCAGCATTCTAAGTGAGGTGTCTCTCTTATCTTGTAACTAACATTCCTCTTAACAATACATAGCATTTTATTTCCTTTATTTCTAGCCTCTAAGCACTGTTTAGAAAATTTTAGATCACTACTAACTATAATGCCAAGATCTTTTTCCTGACTAACATCTAACCAGTTTCCTTGCAGCTCATAACTAAAATTCTCATTATTTCTACCAAAACGGATGATTTTGTATTTTTGAACATTAAATTTCATCTGCATTTACTAGCCCAGGCAACTAATCTATCCACACCTTTTTGTAGTTTATAAGAAGTTTCTATATTTGTAACTGGGGCAACTACTTTTGTATCATCTGCAAATTTAGAAACTTTACTAGCTACTCCTTTCTCTAATTCATTTAGATATAAATAAAGAGTAATGGACCTAACACTGATCCCTGTGGTACCCCACTTTTCACTTTCTGGCACCCAGATTCACGATCACATGGAGTTACTCTCTGCTCTCTGTCTTCTAACCATTTTCCTACCCAATTTATAAGTGACCCCGATATCCCATGAGCTTTTAATTCATAGAGAAGTCTCCTCTGTGGAACCTTGTCAAATACCTCACTAAAATCCAAATAAATAACATCTACATCATGTCCATTATCTATCTGATCAAATACAAACTCTATAATGTCTAAGAGATTAGACAAACAAGACTATTGAAAAATTTATTGAAGAATTTATTATTTAGCTTGAGAGAGATTATGTTTATTTAGGTGTAATATTAAGGTTAAGTTTACTTTAAATAGACACAGTAATTATAGAAATAATAATGGCCTATTTAGACACTGTCAACATAGCTACAGACTTTTTCACTTTTTCACTGTAGGTTGCAGTGGTTTTCAGGTTAAAATTTGGTCAGCAGCCAGATTACTAACTATGGTGAAGCTAAATTCATGAAAATTAATTTAGACTTACCAAAAATGAAGTTGCCAGTTGAACGTTACCCTTTCTGTTTCTAACTAATCCATAAGTTTCATTTAGTTTCCAGGTTTGAATTTTATTTGTTAAGTTTTAAGTTATTATTTAACACACTGCTAGGTTATTTATTTGTAGGGGCTATTTCCCAGACCTAGGTTTTGCAGGTTAAGTTAGGCTAGGGCTGTATTGCCCTTAATTTTTTGTTTTTAAAGGTTTAAGGTTTTGAAGGTTTTACTCAAGTTAAGTTAGGGCTATATTGCCTTTAGGTTTTAATAGGGGCTATAACAGCCATTTAATTATTGAGTTAGGGCAGTTGTAGCCCTGTTCGAGTTTCTTCTAGGTACCTAGTTTTTCTCTTACCTTAGTTATTTTCTTTAATTAACTTACTTATACCTAGTTCTGATAGGCCTCTATTTAGTTAAACAGTGTTTTTGTTTAATTGCAGTGGTTATTTAGGATAAGATTTAAAGGTTGTGAGGTTTAAAGGTTGACTTTAAGTTGCCCGGTTAGTTGGGTAACCACGAGAATTTTATTTTACGAAAAAACTAGCCTGCTTCATGCAGTCAAAAATTTTCAAGAATGGACAAAGCTCCGTTTTTCTTTGTCCCAGAAACTTTTTTCTTTCTTTTTGTTAATTAGGGAAACCCAACTTCACTAGTTGGTTAGAAACGAGGGTTGTTATTTTTATTTATTTTGTTTATATTTTATTTGGAAATATATGCGGTTATTTCTAACCACTTTTTTAACATTCCCCCCAAGGGGAAAAAATTTACTCAGAATTATATTCTTGGGAAATTTTTTTATTTATTTTTTGCTGAATGAAAATGACATGCTCTACAGAAAAGTTCCTTTTAAGTGAAATATGAAAATGAAAGCGTCTTTTCTGTAGAACGTTAGTCCTAAGTTATAGCTATTTACAATTATTTACAATTTTCAATTCGTGGTCTTCACAAAGATCCACTCTGTATTTTCCTTTGCAGTTCTTCCCGAAATCTAACTGCAGCTTGTCTTTGTGGTCTGGGTTGAGTAGCGGCAGTAGTAGTGTCAGGAGAATCTACAGTTCCTGATTCTGTGGAAGAATTTTCCAGTTCTTCCAGGTCAATATTCGGTTTATCAGTTATTTCCAGTGGGTATAACCGATATGTGTGTCTTCTGGAGAGATGACCATTGGGTGTTTTTACAGTTACATGCCTGATTATGCCATCTTCATCTGGGTGTAATGTTTAAATTACAGCAATCTTCCAGAAGTATTTGGGATTCATGGAATTTTCATCTAAGAGACATAGTTCTCCTACTTTAGATTCTTTACTTACTGGATGTTTGTGTTGTTGGTATTCTTTTTCCCTCAAACTACTCAAATATTCGTATCGCCATCTTTTTTTGATTTCTTGAGATTGTTTAGCTCCCTTATGAAAGTAATCCAGTATTTTCTTTCTTTCTTTGTCCTCTGTTGCTGTCATATAATCAGCATCCACCTGATCACCTTCATTAACAGCTTCTGGGGTATCATTAGTAGTTAAAAAGTTGAATTTGGTATTGTCATACCCAAAAAGCAACTTGAAAGGAGTTAGTAGATCAGAGGAGGGATCTTCATTTGAATTAACATAAGTGAGTGGTCTCGAATTAATTGTATTCATTATTTCAAGAACAATTGTTTTTAGTTCAGTTAAAGGGATTTTTCTTCCTTTGAGGGAGCTATAGAGGGCTCTTTTGACTAAACCCACCATTCTTTCAGCTATTCCTAAGGTTCTGGGTGAATAGGCTGCTGTAAATTTCCACTGGATACCATGATCAGAGAGGTACTGAGACACAAGAACATTTTGGAACCATTGTTTAAGGTAATCTTCAGATCTTTTGAAGGTGGCTTGATTGTCTGAAATCAAAACCTTTGGAAGGGAGTAGTTTAAGGACAAATGGTAAAGTTCTCTTAAAAAGGTTTTAGCAGAAAGGTCAGTGCAAATGTGAAGGCTGGTGAATCTGGTGGCGCAGCAAGTGAACAATAATAAGTAGACTTTCATGAATTGGTTATTCTCATCCTGGACAGAAATTGGACCAGCATAGTCAAGGGCAGTTTTTTCAAAGGGTTTTTCATAGCTTAAACGTTCCGTTACTAAGGGTCCAGTAGTAGGCACTTCATAAGCCATGGCAAAGTATTTTTGGCAAAACAGACATTGTTTCAGCACCTTTTTAACTACTTGCCTTATTTTGGGGATCCAGAATTCCTCTCTGAGGAAATTGCATGTGGTAGCTAAGGTTGCATGACTGGCTTTTGCATGACATTCAGTTACGATTAACGTTGTTAAATGAGAATTTTCAGGCAGTAGTACAGGATACCTGGCAGAATAGTTAAGGTTGGTTGCATATTTATATCTCCCCATTGTTCTGACTAACCCTTCTTTGTCAATGAAGAGTTTTAGATTCTTTTGCAGCTTAGTTAGGTCCTCAACTTTTTCTCCTTTATTTAGTTTGTTGATTATTTCTTTTTCTTTTGAGAAATGTTGTTGCTGGACTAATTTTAGCCAGTAATTTGTGGCCTTAGTTTTGTAAGCTGTATGATTTTTCTCCAAAACAGCCATTTGTTCTGCCATTGTTAGGTTACATTTGGGGTTATATTCGTGAGTGCGGTAGTACTTTAAGTTTTCTATGAACCGTAGAACATAGGCAGTGATTCTGACCAGTTTTTTCCTGCTAGAGAATCTTTCCATGTTTAACAAGGGAGTTTTTTCATTTATTTCTTTACAAGTTGTTTGACACACATTTATTGTTGTCTGTAAGGTTTCTTGGTGGGGGTTAAAAATTAAGTTGGTTGGCCATTCAATTTCATTTCTCAAAAATGTGGGACCATGTTGGTAAAAGGGAAGAAGTTTTTGAAATTTCTTGAAAGATATTGGTCTGGTGAGTAGGTCTGCTGGGTTGTCTTCTCCTGCTACATGTCTGAATTCCAGGTGATGGTTTAAGTTTCTTGTTGCTTCCTGAATGTCTTTCACTCTGTTTTTTACAAAGATGGATTTCATTTTTAGAGATTTTTGAGCAATCCAATTTAAAGCCACCTGTGAGTCTGTCCAAATTATTGTTTTGAAGAACTTTTGGTTTTCTGAGTTTTCTTCTAGGTAGGTTTCTTTAAGGTATTCTAGTACTTTGGTTCCTAGGCAGATTGCCATTAATTCCAAGTTACAAATGGTCAAATTTTTGATTTGGGGTTGACTCTTGATTTAGCGTAAATTAGTTCGGATTTTCCATTTCCAACTAGATAGCAACTCACTGCATAACCTTCTTGGCTGGCATCACAAAAGATGTGGAGTTGAAGATTTTCCATAAGAGGTTTGGGATTTTCAAAAGCTTGTCTAGGAAAATTCAGAAATTCCACTTTGTTTATTTCTTTACAAAGTTTTTTCCATTCACGCAGCATTTCAGGTTCTAGATATTCATCCCAATCTTTTTTGGTAGCTGCTACTTTCTGCATGAAGAGTTTTAATTTAAACACTAAGGGTGCAACAAATCCAATTGGATCAAACAATGATTGCACAGAACTTAGTATTTCTCTTTTAGTTTTGGCTTCTGAGTTCAAGTTTACAGTTTTTAGATGGAGTGTATCAGCATTTGTGTTCCAACCATATCCTAATAGTTTTACATTTTCTTTATTTTCTGAGGAGGCTATGTCATGTTTTTCAAATAGTCCTTGAAGTTCTGAGTGATTGGAGGCCCATTCATATAGCTTCAAATTATATTCAATTAAGGTGTTTACACTATAATTGTAAAGGTCTTTGAGTTCTGAGAGATTGTTGGCATTAATTAAAGCATTGTCCATGTAAAAGCGGTTAGCTAGGTATCTTTTAACCACAGAATTTTGTGGGCATTGCAGTCAAATTCTGTTTGATATTTAAGTTGTAAATATGCTTTTTGAATGTCTCCAATCATCAAATATTTACCATGCCTTAATTTAATGCACAATTTTGCTAAATGAGGTAGGAGTGAAGGGCAGTCCTCAGTAGCATCATTTACTGTTATTTCTTCTGGTTTGCTTTTACCCGAGGGATCTACTACAATCCTAACTTTAGTTGTTTGTACTCCAGGGCGAACTACTGGAAAATGAGGTAAAAAATTTCCTGCTTGTTTTAAGTTTTGTTAAGGCTACTTCTTCTATTATTCCTTCCTGGAATTGTTGTTCAAGGATGTCTGAATAAGGTTGCATTAAGTTATCTTTTTTTAATTTTTTGCAAGTGGATTTTAACCTGCTAATAGCATAGTTAAAGTTTGGTGAAATTTTATCTTTTTGGTCATTCCATGGTACCTTAACAGACAATCTTTCATCTTCTATTGTAACTTCCTTTTCGAAGTTTGCAATCAGATCTTTTTCTTTGTTTGAAAATGGTTCACCCCCAGAAATACCCAAGTTTTCTAGTTTGCTAAATTGTGCAATCTGTTGTTCAATTTTTTCTAGATCTTCATTAGAAGTTGTACTAGTAAGTAGCGGGTTGGTAATACAGAAGCTGATCTGATCTCTTATTGGTTCTTTTTCTTTTTCAGGGTAGTAATCTGAAGGGAAACCCAATGAAAGTATTCCATAGGGAGATTTATAACAAGAGGCAGTATGAATCTGATGACTGCTGAGGGCAAAAAGTTTGTGGGTTGCAGCCCCAAAAATTAACATGAAGTCGGCCACTTCATCAGCTTCAAAGTGATCTGCAAGCTGATAATTTCAGGATTTTAACTAAGTTTGAAGTTTCAGTAATCCCGGAACTTCATATTTAATATTAATATCATCAATTATGATGGCTTCTATTTCTTGGTAGTTTCCAGGGTTTCTAGAATCCTCCAATTTAATTATAGCTACTTCATAATTTGGTTGTTTCTTGTTGGCTATAAATCCTGTTATGGTTATGGATTCCTCGTAGTGTTTAGTTGGAAGATTTAATTTTTTCACAAGTTCCTTGGTAATGTAGCTGGCTTGACTACAATTATCCAAAAGTGCTCTGCATTTAATTGATTTTTCTGAGTTTCTTATTCTCATCTGCATGGAAGGAATTAATACTACTTCTTGATCAGTGTTTTTTAAACTTAATAAGTTAGTAACTTGTTTCCCTTGTTTTGAGTTTTCTTTTTGGGTAGCTCCTTCAGTACTGGTTTTGGTTTTCTTATCTTCCTCTGGTTTTCCTTTTTGTTTGGTACAAAGGAAGGATAAATGGTTAGAAAACCTACAAAATGAACAGGGTTGGAAAGAAATGAGGCATTCTTTGGCTTGGTGTTTAGATGAGGTGCATTTAGTACAATAATTTAATTTAGCAAGTTTTTTCAGTTTATCCCAACTTTCAGGGAAAGAATCACATTTTGAGATTCTGTGAGAGTTTTTCTTACACAATTTACAGTAAAGTTCTCTCTGATTAGTATATCGAGTTCTTCTTGAGGATTGTCTTTGGGTGGAAACTGCCAGAGTAGCTGTAGTTTGGCCAGAATACCATGGTTTTCTGGCTGGTTCTGGAGAGAAGTTTCTTTTTTGTTTAGGTATTAAGGTGGTTAATTCACTTTGACTTAGATCAAAATTAACATTAGCTATGGCTTCTTTAAATCTATCAAAGTGGTCATAGAGTTTAAACCCACAAGTTCTTAAAAATTCCTGAGTTTCTTGACTTAGTTTATTATAATATACATACAAGAGTATATCTTCTAATTCTAATTTTTGAGTTTGCATTAAATTTATGGTAGAGTGCATATCTGCTTGAAAGTCATGAAGTGATTTAAAATTTTTGGTTATTATGGATTTGGTTAAAAGTGATTTTATTATGGAGAATTTAATTTGGCCTGGTGTTGCATAACAGCCCTCCAACTGCTGCCATGCTTCTTCATAAGATGTTTTACTTTCTTGCATGCAGTTTATTTGAATGGCAGGGTTTCCACTCAAATGTTGTTTTAGGTAGGCAAATTTCTCTTCTTCGGAAAGACCTATGTTATCATAAATGTTTCTGAATGAGGTCTTAAAGTTTTGAAATTTAGAGGGATTTCCATCAAATGGTAATATTTGAAGCTCAGGAATTTTAGTACTTATTCTTGGTTTAGGTTTGGCTTCGGCATTATTTTCTTTTTTAGTTGTTAATGCTTGTATCATTTGATCTATTTCAAAGTGGTAATAACTATTTTTTTCATCTACTTTTTCTTGTTTAGCCTCTGAGAAGCCTTCGGAACAAACATACATTCTAAGGATTTCCTCATCTAAATTTTGTAACTTGTCCAGTTGTGAGGACAAAAGCCGAACATGTGAATTTTTTTGTTCCTCAGTCCAATCATCCCATCTCTCTTTGATTGTAGCTAAAAGTTTAGTAGCTGAGGTTCTGATTGCTCCCCTCCTTTTTACCAATTTACTAGTTTCAAGTGCTTCCACATCACTTCCCACCCATGTCTCCATACTTTTTCCTGGAGTGGCTTCAGTTTCATTATCCATTTTTTAGGTTTAATATTATAAATGATATTATCAATGATATTTATAATTAAATTTTCAGATTATGTAAAAAATTTAATTCACTGGATTTAAAACTATTGTATCAGAAATAAAACAAAAAAGGGTAACTAACTTCTCGACTGCCCACCCGGGGGCGCCATATTGAAAAATTTATTGAAGAATTTATTATTTAGCTTGAGAGAGATTATTTTTATTTAGGTGTAATATTAAGGTTAAGTTTACTTTAAATAGAGACAGTAATTATAGAAATAATAATGGCCTATTTAGACTGTCAACATAGCTACAGACTTTTTCACTGTAGGTTGCAGTGGTTTTCAGGTTAAAATTTGGTCAGCAGCCAGATTACTAACTATAGTGAAGCTAAATTCATGAAAATTAATTTAGACTTACCAAAAATGAAGTTGCCAGTTGAACGTTACCCTTTCTGTTTCTAACTAATCCATAAGTTTCATTTAGTTTCCAGGTTTGAATTTTATTTGTTAAGTTTTAAGTTATTATTTAACACACTGCTAGGTTATTTATTTGTAGGGGCTATTTCCCAGACCTAGTTTTGCAGGTTAAGTTAGGCTAGGGCTGTATTGCCCTTAATTTTTTGTTTTTAAAGGTTTAAGGTTTTGAAGGTTTTACTCAAGTTAAGTTAGGGCTATATTGCCTTTAGGTTTTAATAGGGGCTATAACAGCCATTTAATTATTGAGTTAGGGCAGTTGTAGCCCGGTTCGAGTTTCTTCTAGGTACCTAGTTTTTCTCTTACCTTAGTTATTTTCTTTAATTAATTTACTTATAACTAGTTCTGATAGGCCTCTATTTAGTTAAACAGTGTTTTTGTTTAATTGCAGTGGTTATTTAGGATAAGATTTAAAGGTTGTGAGGTTTAAAGGTGGACTTTAAGTTGCCCGGTTAGTTGGGTAACCACGAGAATTTTATTTTACGAAAAAACTAGCCTGCTTCATGCAGTCAAAAATTTTCAAGAATGGACAAAGCTCCGTTTTTCTTTGTCCCAGAAACTTTTTTCTTTCTTCTTTTTGTTAATTAGGGAAACCCAACTTCACTAGTTGGTTAGAAACGAGGGTTGTTATTTTTATTTATTTTGTTTATATTTTATTTGGAAATATATGCGGTTATTTCTAACCACTTTTTTAACAAAGACTTTAATGATCTAAATCCATGTTGAGAACCTGAAATAAGATTAAAATTATCCAAATGATCTTAAATATTACTCGTTATAATTCTTTGTAGTATCTTTCCTACCAATGATGTTAAACTAACAGGCCTATAATTTTCAACCTCTTTTTCACTACCTTTTTTGTAAATGGGTACTACATTTGCCTTTTTCCGTTCACCTGGTACCTCTACATAATAATAGGCCTAGCGAACAAAATAGTTTATGCCTCAGATAAACTATCCTCCACTTCTCTGAGAATTCTAGTGTATATATTATCAGGTCCAGCAGCTTCATTTGACTTCACTTGTAGCTGGTTCCTTCTTGGTGCTACTTGTAGTTGCCGGGAAGAATGAAGGATACGAGAGGCAAGCTATCGCTTTGTTGGGTATCTCTTTTAGGGGGCCTCTCGTATCCTCTTCTCTCCCTGTCGTTTGGGGGGTTGGCGTCGTGAAGGAAAAGCCGGTCGTTTTCAGAGTTTATTGAGTTCTTGGTTGGCTGAGGTTATTTTACAGAAGATTTTGTTATTTTATATACAGCTGAATTATTTAAATATATATATAAAAATTTATGTACAATACTTATTTATAAAGATTTTATATGATTCTTAAAATTACACAGTGATAAAATATATACAATTTGGTACGCGCAAAATTGGTTTGTCGGTAACTAATATAAAAATAATATAAATGCGGAAAATTAACTGCGCGGCCCCACACTACTGCCCACCCCGAGAAGCGGAGCACGTATATCAAAAGTAGAAATATTCGGGTCTTGATTTGAATCGGATCCTTCGTCCAGCTCGCGTTGATCCTCGGTCGGCCTCGTTTCCGGTTGTTGCGTTGTCCTGCGCGCCCGTCCTGAGGTCTGTATTTGCTACCTCCGAGGTGCGTCCTCCATCGTCCTTTTTCCTTGCGTGCTTTTTCTCCGATCCGATGTCGTCCGATTGTGCGCCCGGTACCTGTGTGGGACCTGAAACTATATACGCCGGTTTTAAACGATTAATTGAAATGGCTTCTGATGATCCGTTAGTTTTTTCTATTACGAAGTACTTATCGTGGCGTTCGAGAACACGGAAAGGTCCTTGATATGGTGCCTCGAATGGTTTTCGAACGCGGTCGATGCGTACCCATACGTGGCTTGATTTGTGGAGTTCCGATGGAATGAATGATTTGGGGGCTGAGTGAATGTTTCCTTGAGAGAGTTGGGCGAAATCGATTTGCGTCATTTTCTTGGCTAATTCGGAGATGAATTTTGAATTGGATTTTGACGACGAATTGGCGATCATTGGCCTCGGGCATAATAGGGTGGTTCCGGTGACGGTGGTGAACGGTGAATAACCCGATTCGTTGGGGAGACTGCGTAAACCAAGGAGAACTATGGGTAAAGCGGGGAGCCAATCTTGTTTTCGAGCGATGATTGCTGTCTTGATGGTGCGATGAGATCTTTCAATTATTCCGTTGGTCTGAGGGCGATACGACAAAGTTCTTAGTCGGTGAAATCCGATGAGAGCTGAGAGTTCCCTAAAGAGTTCGGATTCGAATTGGGATCCGCGGTCCGTTATGACTTGCAGTGGTACACCAAATCTTGAAATCCATACATCGAGAAATGCGTGTGCTATTGATGTGGCTGTAGTATCAATCAGAGGATATGCTTCTATCCATCTTGTGGCACGATCGATGCAGGTTAGGAGATATCTATATGGGGAAGGATATGTTTGACCGGGCAAAGTGGTTGGCGGTAAGGGACCGACGATGTCGATATGTACCGTTTCAAATCTTGAACTTGGTAAATCGAAGGGGGTTATTTCTGATTTTGTATGGCGAGAAATTTTTGAGGATTGACATGATTCACAATTTCGGGACCAAGTTCGAATATCCTTATTCATTGAGGGCCAAAAGTATCTTGATTTAATGATACGAAGTGATTGCTTGATGCCTGGATGAGAAATATTATGAAATTGATTGAAGATGGAAGATCGATGCTGCTTGGGAACAAAAGGACGGGGATATGGCGTGGATGTATCGCAATATAAAGTTGTATTTTCTGGAAACGGGAACGGCTTGAGACGTGGGAGAAATTCTTGCGTTTCTTGATCTTTTTGTTGAGATTCCGCGATTGCTGATAAATCGAAAGCGTCGATATGTACTGCGTTTACGTTGCGTGAAAGGCAGTCCGCTACGACGTTTTCGGATCCACAGATATGTATTACATCGCATACGTATTCCGTGATGGCAGACCAATGACGTTGTTGTCGGTCTGTCTTGGCTCGTAAGGGACTCTTGTAGGCAGAAACCATCGGTTTGTGATCCGTGAAGAGTATTACTTGACGACCTTCTAAAAATTGACGGAAATGCAGGACGGCTAGGTATGCTGCGAGTAATTCTCTATCGTATGCGGCGTACGCTTGCTGAGTTGTAGTTAATTTCTTGGAAAAGAAGGCGATGGGAACTGGTGTGCTGTCGATTATTTGATGAAGAACTGCTCCAGCTGCTATTTGTGAGCAGTCCGTAACTAAATGAAGGATTGAGCTTGATGGAAGAGGATGACAAAGCGTAACGGCGTTCCGTAGTGCATCCTTGACATCTTGAAAGGCTTGAATTGCTTCGTCGTTCCACTGTAGACTTTTGCTTTTGACTTGAGTTCTGACGATTTCACTTAAAGGTGAGACTAAATCGGCGTAACGGGGTATCATATGGCGATAGAATCCCGTCATTCCTAGGAATCTTCTGAGGCTTTGGTAATCTTGCGGTTGGGGAATATCTTGAATTTCGGAGACTTTGTTTACAGGAGGACGAATGCCTGCTGGGGAAACTTCATGACCCAGAAATTCAATTTTGGATTGCTGAAATATGCATTTTTCTAAGGAAATTCTTAAATTGTGTTCTTGAAGGATCTTGAATACGCGTTCTAAGTCTTTCAAATGGTCAACTGCGTTATTTGAATGGACTAAAATATCGTCGAGATACACAAATACGCAGTCAACTCCTCTGAAAATTGTATCCATGAAGCGTTGAAATGTTGCAGGGGCGTTTCTTAAACCAAATGGCATGTATAAATACTGAAATAAACCAAATGGAGTTGTTATAGCCGTTTTCTCGATATCTTCTGGGTGGACTGGAATTTGGTGATATGCTCTGACTAGATCGATTTTGCTAAAGCATGATTTTCCGTGCAGAGATGTTGACAGACTTCTTATATGAGGAAGTGGATATCTGTCCGGTTTCGTGACAGCGTTTAGGCTTCTATAATCACCACACGCCCGCCATTCGCCTGGTATCTTCTTCGGAACGAGGTGTAACGGTGAGGCCCATGGTGATTTTGAGGGTTCTATAATTCCATCTTGAAGTAAGTTGTTGAAAGTAGCCTTAGCTGAGGATAATTTATCGGGTGGAAGACGTCGAGGGCTTGCAAACACTGGTGGTGCGCTGCCAGTGTCGATGGTATGCTTGACAGTGTTGGTGGAAACTTTCTGCGGTTGAGCTGGTTTCAGTAGTGAGGAGTACTTGTCAAGCAGGTTCCTGATTTCTTGAGGTAATTTGTCGGTAGGGTTAATATTGATGAGGTGAAGGTCTTTGGATTGCACAGGTTTAGTAGTGGCTTGAAGAGTTGTTGCTCTATCCTTCAAAATGCCATGCTTGCAGTCCACAAGGATGTCATAATGGGATAGAAAATCGGCGCCGAGAAGTGGACTGGAGACTTGGGCGACGACGAATGGCCACCTGAATATTCTTCGTAATTTAGGAATTGATATGTCCAGTGTTACTTCTCCGAATATTTCGAGCGGCTGACCGTTTGCGGTGGAAATCTTTACTGCGGTTGGGTGGAGTTGACAATCATTGACACAAGTTGGTGGTAAAATTGAGATGCTCGCTCCTGTGTCAATGATAAAATTGACCTTCAGACTGGCGATGCGAGCTGCGACTGAGATCAGCGGCAGGCCGGACGTCGCGTTAATCACAGCCTGCTTATCTAGTTTTCCGACGTTTCTCTTGATGGTGAGGAAGATCTTGAATTTGGGCGTGACGAGGGGAGCAGCTTGGCGTCATCTTTATTTGGCCACTTGCACCATGGCCTGCAGGTCCTTGCTTGGGGGCCATAATAAAGGTGCGCGCGGCACACCACCGGCCGCTGATTCTCGCTGAAGGGTTTTAGGCCGATGGGGATATTCGTTCTTGGGCTTGTATTGGCTCGAGTTGACGTTGGCGCCGCGTAGCAGCTTTGTTGAGCGAACGGTATTAACTCATCGGCTAGTTTGCCGAGTTGAGTTAGCGTCAGCTCCTTTTGTGCTGCTACGACGGGCGCTATTGAGGATGGGAGCGCCTGGATGAATTTATGCTTCACCAAATCATCGCTGACGCCCACCTTCAGTGCCGTTTGGTGGATATCTTGAAGGAATTGGGAGGGCTTTCCAGTGAGAGGAGTGTTGGAGATGAGTCGTTCGAAGAGTTCTGGCTTCGTCTTTTCGTAATGACTCACGATTTCTTCTTTTAAATCGGTGTACGACTTGTTGGAGAGAGTTGCTGCTGAAATTCGTGAGACGACTTCGGGGGGTAACGAGGCTAGAACATGGAAAAATTTGGTCTCTTCGGATGTTATTCTGGAAATGTGGAATTGTGCCTCCATGATGGAGAACCATCCTGCGGCCGACGCTTCAGAGAACGTGGGTGGCTTGATGGTGACATGGTGCACTCCTGATTCAACAGATTCCATCTTGCGGGAATGTAATTCGGGTCTGCTGCTGCTTTGGTTCCGACCGGCTACTACGGGTGGGCGGCGAAGAGGCGTGGCTTCGGTTTGTTCCGCCCGGCGACTGAAGGATGCTGCTTCCGCTGGCTGCTTCGGGTCACTCCGGGGTCACCAATTGTAGCTGGTTCCTTCTTGGTGCTACTTGTAGTTGCCGGGAAGAATGAAGGATACGAGAGGCAAGCTATCGCTTTGTTGGGTATCTCTTTTAGGGGCCTCTCGTGTCCTCTTCTCTCCCTGTCGTTTGGGGGGTTGGTGTCTTGAAGGAAAAGCCGGTCGTTTTCAGAGTTTATTGAGTTCTTGGTTGGCTGAGGTTATTTTACAGAAGATTTTGTTATTTATATACAGCTGAATTAATTAAATATATATATATAAATTTATGTACAATACTTATTTATAAAGATTATATATGATTCTTAAAATTACACAGTGATAAAATATATACAATTTGGTACGCGCAAAATTGGTTTGTCGGTAACTAATATAAAAATAATATAAATGCGGAAAATTAACTGCGCGGCCCCACACACTGTATGAAGCACTTGCATAACATCATCCTTGCTTATATGAAACTTATCAAGAATGCCTGAGTTTACAGAATCTAAAGAATTAAAATAAAGTTATTAAAATTTTCGGAGCAAGTGTAGTTTACGTCCTCCTATGGTGCCTAGTGTAGTTTACGTTCACCTACATTATCCTAGTGTAGTTTACGTTCCCCGACATTATCCTAGTGTAGTTTGCTTTCTCCAACTTTGTCCGCGTATACCTAATCAAATAAAACGTTAAAACCAACGAAAATATTACGACATAACCTAACCAATCGTCAACTTATTTATATATATACCGGGTGTCCGAGAATTATCTGTACAATTTTTGGCTGTTATTAAAAGTCAACCATGAAGTGTAGAAATTCCAGTGTTGTCCCATTTTACAGAGAATCTCATTACGTTTTTTTTGATACCACGTTTTGACAAGTTTTTTAGAAATGTACGCGGGTGACAGACATTGATGATTTAAAAGCAAGAATCACAGCTGCTATTGAGCGAATTGATGTGGATATGCTGCAGCGTACATGGCAACATTTGGATAATGTTCGGACACACTGGAATTTCTAAAAAACTTGTCAAAACTTGGTACCAGAAAAAAACGTAATGAGATTCTCTGTAAAATGGGACAACAATGGAATTTCTACACTTCATGGTTGACTTTTAATAACAGCCAAAAATTGTACAGATAATTCTCGGACACCCTGTATATATATAATATATATATATTATATATATATATATATATATATATATATATATCGGTGGTGCAAAAGTCACGACCGGTTTTTAAAAATTCATAATTTTTTTGTTTATTAATATTTCTTTTTTCTTTTCTCCATATATAAAGGACCCCTTGCAAATTAATCATGGAAAAATACACAACTCAGCAGCGAACCAAAATCATAGAGCTTTACTTCGAGCATCATCAATCGATAAAGTTAACCCAAAGAGCCTATTCCCGTCATTTCAAAGTGCGGACACCGCCTTCGGAGAGGATGGTCCGTCGCTTGGTTGCGCGTTTTCAGATGCAGGGCTCAGTTAGCGATCTTCCACGAGCCGGGAGACCACGTTCAGCCCGACATGGTGCTAATCGTGTATGCGTGCAGAGGAGTGTAGAGGAGAATCCCGAAACATCAACCCGAAGGCGTTCTGCTCAGCTTGGAATATCTCGCAGGTCTCTTCAAAGGATTTAAAAAACGAATTACACCTGTTTGTGTACAAAGTCCAACTAGTGCAAGAACTAAAGCCAACAAATCGTCCAAAACGCCTTGCCTATGCAGTCCGCTTCCAAGAAATGGCCAGACGGAATGACTTTACTCACAATCTGATGATGAGTGATGAAGCTCATTTTCAACTTAATGGCTTTGTAAACAAGCAAAACTGCAGGATATGGGGTACTGAGAACCCTGAAACACTTCACCAACGTCAATTACATCCAGTTAAGTGTAGAGTATGGTGCGGTGCTACAGCCGAAAAGGTCATTGGCCCGTACTTCTTTGAAAGTGAACCCTGAGTCGCCGAGACCATAATTGGCGACAGATATCGGGCCATGATTGAAAATTACTTACGACCAGCTGTTGCAGACAAACCAGATATGTGGTTCCAACAAGATGGGGCCACTGCCCACACCGCCAGGCTAACTATGGGCCTTTTAAGAGAACTCTTTGGTGAACGTTTGATATCCAGAAATTCTGCATTTGAATGGCCACCACGATCACCAGATCTAACAGCTCCCGACTATTTCCTTTGGGGCTATTTGAAGGATAAGGTCTATGTTAACAAACCACGTACTATCCAGGAGCTAAAGAATAGTATCCGGGCAGAAATTAGGGGACTAGGACCAGATATCCTGCGAAATGTTATGAAGAACGCTGTTGAAAGAGCACGAATTTGTGAAAGTGAAAATGGAGGTCATTTGAAAGAAACAATTTTCCATACATAGCTTAAAAAAAACTCCTATTTCCAATGTGTCATTCTCTAAAAGGAAAGTTAAAATAAATCATTAACAAAAAAATTATTGATTTTTAAAAACCGGGTGTGACTTTTGCGCCACCCGTATATACTGTATATACAAATTGACGATTCGTTAGGTTAAGTCTTAATATTTCGTTAGTTTTAACGTTTTATTTGATGGATTCATTTAAAAAAATGTCTCCTAAAGATCCTAGTGTAGTTTACGTTCCCCAACTTTGACCTAGTGTAATTTGTGTCCCCTTGTGCGTCAGGTGGGACGTAAACTACACTTGCTCCAAATTTTTTTTAGTAAAAACATTAAAATCATTAAAAATACCAACAACATACAGATGATTTTCAAATATCCAATCATCATGTTCTATTGGGCCGATTCTATCATGCTTTTCATTATTGTATATTTAATGAATTTCTTTCGATCTTTATTGGCATTTCTCACTAGATTTATTTTACTATGCCTTTTGTTCTTCCTAATCGAACTATTTAACTTATTTCTTAAGTGCCTATAATTATCCAAGTCCACAAGGCTATTACTGCTTTTAAATTCCCTGACTGTCCTTTTCTTATTTTTAATCATTTTAACTATTTCTCTATTTCACCACAAAGGCTCCCTAATCTTGTTATTCCTAACAGTTCTGAAAGGAATATATCTACATTGTATAACTTCTAAAATTTCTTTGAATCTTTGAATCTAGACCACATCTCAATAGCATTTTTATTGGCATATTCATTATCCCACTTTAATGAGCCTAACAACTCCTTAAATTTATATAGTCACCCCTCGAGAAGCAACGAACTAGATCCCGATTTAATTCTATCTTAAAACGTATGATAAAATGGTCATTATTCACACTGACTATCCTATTGCAAGTTCCCCAAATAACCTCATAATCATTGGATAGAACCAAATCTAAGATTGCTTGATCCCTAGTTGGTTTGTCTACAAATTGCGTTAGAAAGCTATCATTACAGCATTCAGTGAAGAAGTTACCTTCCCTATTATTTTATTCTAAAAGGTTCCAGTCTATATGAGGCAGGTTCAAATCTCCCACAATTAATGTTCTCGCACTACAACCTTTATTTATTTCCTAAACCATACTATCATCAACTTCCTGTGTTTGGTTTGGAGGTCTGTAAAATGTACCTACCCGAATGTACTCCTACCTCGATACACAAATATTAACCCAACTTGATTTTATCCTGTTGTCTGATATAATACTATCATTCTGAACTGGTTAAATCATTCTTAGTGTATAAGACCAAACCACACCCCTACCTATCCATTTTCTGACAAATATACGTTGAATAGCCATTTAACTCATACTCTCCTCTAGTGTCATTGAATATGCATTACTAATCCAAGCCTCACTAATACCGATTGTATCCAGATTTTCACTAATTATTTAACTAAATAATTCATTTTTCTTATTCATAAGACTCCTTACATTTTTATAAAAACACTTTAACCCCTTAGTTTTAACTGGTTCACTACTTTTGGCTAGATAACTAATAGGGCCTTTTCCGAAATTTGGACTGTTTCCTATTTTTTAAAAGAAGATATTTAATGTACATTTTTACGCTGATTTAAAAAATGTAAGTCTTTTTTTGGAGAAATTATTATTTTAAAAGTTACACGGTGTTCTAGTTGACGTGTATATATATATATATATTTTTTTTTTGCTACCCGCACGAAGGGTAGAAAAATTAACTAAATGCCCAGTTAGGTTAATTGAATGCCCGGTTAGGTCAACTGAGTACCCGGTTACGTTCACTGAATGACCGGTTCGGTCAACTGTACGCGCTTGACGGTTGGTTAGGTTTAGTCGTGATATTTTCGTTAGTTTTAACGAAAATATCACGACTAAACCTAACCAATCGTCAAGGGCGTACAGTTGACCTAACCGGGCATTCAATAAACCTAATCGGGTAGTCAGTTGATCTAACCTGGCATTCAGTTATTTTTCTACCCTTCGTGTGGGTAGCAAAAATATAGGATCTTATTAAAAATTTGGACTGTCAAATTTTTTTTGAAAATTTTGTCACTAGTACAGTTTTTTATGCTGATTCTAAGTATGCAACTAATTTTTTGCAGAAATAAATATTTAACATTTTATTGGCGTTTGTTTGCATGAATAGTGCCAGCTTCTCCATACGAACTTGCAAAAAACAATAATTTTTGTTGTTATTAATGTTTATTTGTTGCCTGCTTACACCTAGTTTAGTGTGAATATTATTGTTGTAGTATGAGCATATGATAAATGCAGTGCTGTAATCTATCTACTTGCGAGTTGCCTCCGGTCAATTGAATGCTCGGTTAGGTCAACTGAATGCTCGGTTAGGTGAACTGTACGCCCTTGACGATTGGTTAGGTTAAGTCCTGATATTTTAGTTAAAACTAACGAAAATATTATGACAACCTAACCAATCGTCAAGGGCGTACAGTTGACCTAACCGGGCATTCAGTTGACCTAACCGGGCATTCAGTTGATCGGGGAACATTAATAACAACAAAAATTACTGTTTATGCGAGTCCGTATGCAGAAGCTGGCACTGTTCCTGCAAACAAACGCTAATAAAATGTTAAATATTTATTTCTGCAAAAAATGAGTTGCATATTTAGAATCAGCATAAAAAACTGTACTAGTGACAAAATTTTCAAAAACATTTGACACAGTCCAAATTTCGGTTCTAGGACAACTGCCACCTGGAAAACTGCCACCCGGACAACTGCCACCCGGACAACTGCCACCGGACAACTGCCACCCGGACAACTGCCACCCGGGCAACTGCCACCCTGGAAAACTGCCACCTGGAAAACTGCCACCCGGATAACTGCCACCCGGACAACTGCCACACTGGAAAACTGCCCCTAGTGTTTATGCCCTTGTTCCTGGCACGAACTTTTGTTGGGGGGGGGGGTTAAAATGCACCCTGCTGGTTTTAGGGTTTGGGGGGGGGACGAGGTACTCGCTGATAGCAGTCCTTGTCATTCTCGATTCAGTTTTCACCACTCCGGGGTGGGTTCAGGAGAGTTGCGCGCCCTCCCGGTCCCTACCGCCCAAAGTCTTCTCTTTTGGCTACTCGGGTTATGTATCTTTCACACATATCACTTCTTCTAATTTTACCACTTTCTTTCCGAACTTCTTTTCAAAGACTTTCTGGCGGAAATGCCCTCGTTAGTTTTCGCCTTTTTTAAGTTAAAAAAACTGGAGGGGTGTCTTTTATTTGTTTTCCTCCATTCTTTTCCTACTAGGTCAACATACCCTCGTTGGATTATACAAGTTGATGGTGTTAAACCAGGGTAGCCACGAGTAACCTCGAAGCTCGGTTTCGACCGCCACCCTCCCGGTCACACTGGAAAACTGCCCCTAGTGTTTATGAAAATTAACAAAAAAAGTTGTAAAAAAATATTATTTATAAAATAGACTTTAAAAATGGATATTTAACAATGAATTATCAATAGATATCTATACATACATAAAATAATATTAGAAAAACCTAACCTAACCTAACCTAACCTAACCCTACCTGTGGCAGTTGTCTGGGTGGCAGTTTTCCAAGGTGGCAGTTTTCCGGGTGGCAGTTTTCCAGGGTGGCAGTTGTCCGGGTGGCAGTTGTCCGGTGGCAGTTTTCCAGGTGGCAGTTGTCCGGATACCCAAATTTCTAATAAGATCCAAAATATATACAGTATATTATATACGTAAACTAGAACACCTTGTAACTTTTAAAATAATAATTTCTCCAAAAAACGACTTACATTTTTTAAATTAGCGTAAAAATCTACATTAAATAGGAAAAAAAATAGGAAACAGTCCAAAATTCGGAAAATGCCCAGCTAGGGCGCCTATTTCTGACATGATTTGTCTTTAAGACCCGGACAGTATTAACTTTACGTATACCCTGATGCTTTAAGCCCTTTGTTAATCTAAAGCTATCTTTCAAAGCCCCAAAGAACTCGCAATGTCCTCTAAAAGTCTTCCATATAAAGCAGTTCCCTTCCTACTAAGATGTAATCCATCCTTACTATAAAGATCCCTTTTTTCATTAAAATTACCACACAAATTTCTGTTCAACAAATTTCTGTTCAACTTAAATCTACCATATTTATCCCTGCTTATACCTACATGAACTGTAATTTTACTTCGGCTTTCAAGCAACTTCTTCATTACCTTATTGACTTTAGAACTATTACCTCCCGGAATACATATTCTTCTACGGGTTTTCCTTCCCATATTACAAAATTCATTGTCCTGATTCATAATGCTAGATTCCCCGCCCATGGTAAATTTACACTGTATTGCTTCATCTAAATCACGAAGTATCTGAAACCTGTTATTAGTTCGCACCACATGATCACTATTCTCTCTAATCCTATTCCTTCACGGACCTCTGAATTTGCCGAGTACATATAGAGTACCCTGTGTAATCTAGTATTAAAGACACATTTCGGTACTTTTCCGTTAAAAGCCGCAATTTCTTCTTTACCGGTTAAGTCAACTGTACGCCCTTGACAATTGGTTAGGTTAAGTCGTGATATTTTCGTTAAAACTAACGAATATTTTAACGAAATATGAGGGGCGGTCAGAAAATAAGTTTACAAGGCGTATAATTTCGTAACTATAGGACCTACATTGATTATGTTTGTATCAGGTGAATTCGTTAATCATTGTTGGCAACACTGCACGTCGATTCGGCTGCCATCTACCGTACATTGGTTATATGAGTCAGTTGAACATGGCGGCACGACTAGAACAGTGCTCTGCCTTACGGAGTAGTCCAGGACGTTTACGTTTAATGGCCGCTCGTAAACGTTCCAGTGTTGAACAATATGCAGCTACATTGATTGTTATGCCTTTTTGCATGAAGTGTGCGAGAAAAATGCCTTTGTGATTCCAAAACACAGTAACCATCACTTTGCCAGCGGACCTCACAATCTTGAACTTTTTTGGTTGCGGGGACCCAGGGCGTTTCCATTCCATGCTGGCACGTTTTGTTTCCGGAGTACGGTGATAAACCCATTTCTCGTCTCCTATGATAATGCGCTCGAGAAATTCTTGACCACTGACAGACTCAAAATATCGTTGCAGAAATGACAGGGCACTGTTCCAGTCGAGCCGCCATGTTCAACTGACTCGCATAACCATTGTACGGTAGATGGCAGCCGAATCGACGTGCAGTGTTGCCAACAATAATTAACGAATTCACCTGATACAAACATAATCAATGTAGGTCCTTTAGTTACAAAATTATACGCCGTGTAAACTTATTTTCTGACCGCCCCTCATATTTCGTTAAAATATTCGTTAGTTTTAACGAAAATATCACGACTTAACCTAACCAATTGTCAAGGGCGTACAGTTGACCTAACCGGGGAAGAAGAAATTGCGGCGGTATAACGGAAAAGTACCCACATTTCTTGTGATTGTTCAATTCTTTTCTTTCATGTATAATATTGATATCTTTGTATGGTATTGGTATAATACCTTCAATAATGATCTTGCATTTGTCATATCGATAATGATAATTTAAGATTAATACATACTTTAACTTTTGATAATATTTATTTATTTATTTATTTATTATTAAATAATAATAACTATCTGCTATATTTTTAATAAAAACCCAGTAAAGCCTAAAGCTTAAGGTCAAATTAAATAAAATAAAAAATAAAAAAATAAATAGAGGGTCATACTACTATCGAATCTACAATCGAATCTTCCGTGCTCGGTCACTCACTACCAGAGGCAATAATGTTTTGTGTTATCATAATCCAGTGAGTGGTCAGATTTACAATAATTTTTTTGCTTGTGTCGTTAGTTTGCACAGCAGACATTTCTGGCTTCACAAGTCAAGCTGGATCAGTGATTCTCAACAGGGGTGCCATAAAAAAAAAAGGTCGGGTGCCGTAATACCTAGCGGTGCATTTTCTGCAAATTATTTACGACGGTGGCCATTAATCGATGCGCATTTTTTGTTTCCATGTGACAGACTTCTTTGGACGAGGATACAGTAGCAGTAACAGTTAGCGACATCTGGAAAGTGCTGAATAATGAACGAGTAAGCAGGCACAAAAAGTATAGGCATCACTTGTGTGATCACAAGTGATGAAAAACATATACATTTCAGCGGAAAACTTGCGGATCGAGCAATATCGTTCACCCTGGCTGGAGGTCTGAGACATTATATATATATATGTATATATATATATATATATATATATATATATATATATATATATATATATATATATATATATATGGGAATGAACTCAGAATGGTTCCCTGAGTTTTTTATGATACACACAGACCGTGCATGGAACAAGGAACTCTTCTGGGATAATTAAATCCACTGTAGTCCGAATAAGTAATGGTAAATGACAAATACCATAGTTTTTCTTTTTCATGATGCAAGCCCGACGTGGGCAACGGGTCTCTCGCAAAGAGGTCCCATAAATATAGCTTCCCTCACCAGCTATCTGCAAAGCAGACAGGATCCAGCTTTGGGACATGGATCTAGGGTTTAAAGCAGCCTAGCCCTACTACATTTAGAACCTCAATATAAGTAAAAGACTCGTTGCATTCACGTCGGATTGAATAAATCAAAGAAAAAGGGGTAACTATTATATTTTTAGCCAAAACCAAAACTTAAACCTCAACTGGCAGAATTGAGCGTCCACTTTTCAAGGCACATAACATGTCCGTTTCATTCCCATCATGAAACGGACATGTTATGTGCCTTGAAAAGTGGACGCTCAATTCTGCCAGTTGAAGTTTAAGTTTTGGTTTTGGCTAAAAATATAATAGTTACCCCTTTTTCTTTGATTTATTCAATCCGACGTGAATGCAACGAGTCTTTTACTTATATTGAGGTTCTAAATGTAGTGGGGCAAGGCTGCTTTAAACCCTAGATCCATGTCCCAAAGCTGGATCCTGTCTGCTTTGCAGATAGCTGGTGAGGGAAGCTATATTTATGGGACCTCTTTGCGAGAGACCCGTTGCCCACGTCGGGCTTGCATCATGAAAAAGAAAAACTATGGTATTTGTCATTTACCATTACTTATTCGGACCATAGTGAATTTAATTATCCCAGAAGAGTTCCTTGTTCCATGCACGGTCTGTGTGTATCATATATATGAAAATGAAAATGAAAAGGTTTATTGGCAGACTATAGTCCATATGACAAATATTATTAATACAATGACAGTTCATACACTAAGGATAAAAATATATACAATTGATTAGAAATAATACTGCACTGTCGAAGTTAAGTGGAGCTACAGACAGACGTTTTCGTACCAAAAAGTCCATAGCTTAGAGGATAAATGGCAGGACTCATGGATAGCTTGGATGATCGGGTTGGTTGATTTTTTAATTCTTTGCATTAGACTGTGTTGAGCACGTCTTGTTACCTCCGGGAAGCTCGGAACATTGCGGGTTGCAAACATTTGCGAAGCTGAGCATCTCGGGGGTAATTTATGTAAGAGTCTAAACGACCTGTTGTACAGCAAATTTAGGGTTCTGCCAGAACCTTTTTTATAATTCACCCAGAGTTGCTGACCGTATATATTACTGCAGAAAGTACGAAAGAGTGTGTCTTTAGCTTCACTTGTACAGAAATGAAAGTTCCTTATGGTCATATTCGCTTTAGCACACAGGCTTCGAGATTGTTTTCTTATATCCGAGTCATCACTCAAGGAGCTGGTAATAGTTTGACCCAAATACTTAAACTCTTGTACTTCCTCAATTACTTCACCATTCATTTTAAATCTTATATCAGCTGGCTGATTACAGCTTTTAGGATGAAATTGCAAAACCTTAGTTTTTGTCACATTAAAAAGAATATCATGTTTCTGCGAATAAACTTCGCAGACTTTTAGTAGCCGATCCAGACCTTTAACAGAGGGACTTATTAACACCATATCATCGGCATAAACTAAGTTATTTATCCTTGTGTTATCTATACAACATCCTACTGTTGCCTCATTAAGTGAAGCAATTAATCCGTCAATATACACATTAAACAGCATAGGGGAGAGCAAGGAGCCTTGTCTCACCCCACAAGAGGAGCCAAAACACTCGGATAGTACATTGCCCCACCTAACAGTGAAAGATTGGTGGGAATACCAAAATTTCAATAAATTTAATATGTACATGGGAACCTTCCTGTCTTCTAGTTTTGCAAATAAAATATTGTGGTTCACCCTATCATATGCCTTACTTATATCAAGGAAACAGCTATAAATGGTTGAATTACTGTCAATGTATTTAGATATTGTTTCTTTAAGTACATAGATACACAGGTCAGTTGAGTGGGACCTTTTAAAGCCAAACTGATTAGGAGATGTCCATAGGAAATCATTTAATCGGAGTAACAAGAGTTTTTCTAGTAGTTTCGAGAAGCAGGAAGCGACAGCAATAGGCCTGTAATTATTGCTGGACAGAATGTCTCCATACTTATTTTTGACCAGGGGCAAGATATATACCCTCATGAACTCTGCAGGGATATAGCTATGAGCAAGCATGGCTGATAGGAGCAATGATATATGCAGACATACTACGTCATTTGCATATTTTAAGTGCTCATTCGATAAGTCATCTACCCCTGACGCAGAACCAGTCTTTAACTCTTTAATTAACCTCTTTACTTCAGAAAATGATATCAAAATATTTTCCCTTGTCCCTCCCACAATCGTTTCGCTGCAATCTATCTTAAGATTATCCCTACTCACACTATTAAGAATGTTAGAGTAGTGGTTTTTCCACAGCTTTGCAATTTCATCGTCCCCCGACACCCCATCGATTGTCGGAGGGAGGACATTTTTGACACCCGTTTGATTCTTAACAAATTTCCAAAATTTGTTATTATCGTTATTTATGCGAGCTTCACAGGCTTTTGATGCTCGAATAGACTCTTCTTCCTGTTTACATCGCCTTATGGCCGCCTTATACTGACCCCGACTTCTACACATATTTATGAAAACTGGTCCTTTTCTGGGTCTACCATGAAAGCACCACAAATCGTAGGCGTCTTTCGATTCCCTTTTCAGGGGGGCAATAAAATCATTCCATCCAGGAATAACCTTAGTATGATAGTTGTAAGATTTAATCAAGGGGCTTCCTGCTTCTCTTAACAGGGATATTATCTTACTATAATACCTATCTATGAGTTTACAGTGAGAATCATTTGAGCAAGGATTATTACAGCCAAGGTGCAAAATTTCTAAATTATTAAAGAGGTGACATGTTCTGTCTTTGTATTCTATTCTCTGCTGCATATTAACATTGGACCAATCGACGCGATTATTCTTACCTATTGAGTTCTTGTTAAGTCGTGTTGCGCATAAATTGGTAACGTTAATTAATATTTGTAATGGTCTATGATCAGAAAGAAGGAAATCATGCAAAATATGAACTCTAACAATTCGATCCTTTAGATTATTACTAGTGAGACAATGATCAATCCACCTGGTGGTACCACTCATATCGCTAACGTATGTAAAATTACCACTGGCTACCCCTAATACATCTACATCACTTATACTTAAATTGGCCGACTCGCACATGTTACCCAATTCTCCAAAGAATTCCGAGTTCACATGTGCGTTAAAGTCCCCCATTATTATACAGTGAGAATATTTGGGGTTATCTGATAATGACTTAATTTTGTACAGCAAATCAATGTATTCATCTAGATTACTGCCGTTGTTGTATGGTAAATAGCAGTTTACAATTAATATGCAATCATTGTTCACTTGTAATTGAATGCCTCACAACATTACGTTATCGCTTGTTAAAAATCTTATATGTTTTGACAAATTTTTCCTTAATAAGAAAGCAACACCACCAAAAGGCCTACCGTACATTAATTCATCTGACAAGTCTACTGCTGATGACGCATGGTACATAAAGTCATCATGGATGGTCGAGAGGAATTTTAGCTCTTGCTTAGGTAGCCAGTACTCCTGCAGGAGTATCAAATCTGCACTGTCGCAGATTTTATGAACATCTACAGTTGAATTCCTCACTGACCTTACATTATATGAGACTATTTTCAACAAGTTATCCGCCATGACTGATAGAAAATTTATTATATATATATATATATATACAGGGTGGCCCAATAAAGGTAATACACCATACAGTATTTTATAAGGAAGTAAAGAGAGCTTACTTTTATGAAACAAATTCAATTTTGTGCAAAATTTTATACATTTTCACGTGGAATAATCGAAATTTGTCTTGCTTTCATACAAAAATGTCACACACGATTTTGTACAGGTAGGTAGTGGTGGGCACCGTTAACCAAAAAGTTAACTTCGATAACGATAATCCGTTAACCCCAATTTTTAACTCCGATAACGATAATCCGATAATTTTACTACAAAGTTAACGGAAGTTAACGATAATTATAATCCGTTAACGATAACTATTTCTTTACTAACATTTAAAAAAATCAAGGAAAAAAGCTTTAAAACCCATAGAAAATGTTTATTTATGCAAAATCCAACAATAAATAGGTATTTAACTGTATTTTTATCAAGTTTTGCAACTTTTTGGCTTAATAACTTTTTTTTTATTTTTAATAAAAAATGTACTGATTACATGTTTTGAAACCATTGTAACCACTAACCATTAACTAAATTTTAATTTACCAGAGAATTATTATGGCGGGAACTGAAAGGTAAAATTAAATTTTAGGCACATTTATGAAAGACTGACACAATGTGCTGGTTGCCCTTCAGAAAGACCAACTTCTCAAAGTTAGGCCCAACTGCCAGTCTTGACCTCTTGGGCCTCAGGATGTCCTTGCCGAGAGAGAAGAGCCGTTCCACTGCGGCAGAGGACGGAATTGGCAGACTGAAGTTATGGCGGTTTGAATTTGTTGATGTTTTGCCGCAACTTTTCCAGAAAAGATACTTAAAATTAAAAACCTACTTTATTTAATAGACAATAAAGACATATTTCGAGAATCAACATTCGCATAACCCGAGGGTGTCACTGCTCAAATCAACAAATGTTCAATATGGCCACTTTCATTGTGGGCTTGCGTTGACAGTCAAGGTAGCATCTCGCAAACCCCAGACCTTGATTTTGGTTCTCTTCTTCTTCTATGGGAGAGGCGCTTTTGCGGGCATTTGCCCTTGGGCCCCTCCTTCCTGCATAAAAAAAAATTGAGTATTTGTTCACTTGATACTGATACATATGTTTATGATAAAAATAAACAAATAAGTAAAAATGAGCACTTTGTATTTTCAAAATACGGTTTCTCGTCATGATTTCCAAGAGGAATGCTGCGGGACAGTTGAGAACCACTGGCCTAGATGCAAGATTGATCAGAAGCAAGATGCATATTTTTATGTAGGAAGGAGGGGTTAAGGGCGAGCGCCCGCAAAAGTGACCCCTCCACAGAGAACGGAGAGAGCCAAAATCAAGGTCTCCAAGATTGAATTATGACATTTTTCTTTGTCTTTAATATAAATTTGAAAAAGGTTGTGTAGTGTCTAAGACGCATGTACGTGTAATGAGGAATAGAGGGAGAAGTGTGTGTTTGAGAGCATGCTGGACTGCTCACAGGAGTAGATGAGACACGTAAAAAGATCGGCTAAGGAGTACAGTGACAGAAGAAACGGGCGTTCCAGTTCTCCTGCCTAACATCCACTCCGGAGCATTTCCATGGTATGTTGGCGTCTACGATCTCCCCCTTCAGAGGAGATTGTGTATATATATATATTTACATTGATATATTGATATATATATATATATATATATATATATATATATATATAATATATATATATATATAATATATATATACACCTCATTTTTTCATTTGTTCGCTCCTCATCTTGCGCGGAACGTTCTTTTATACAAGCGTCGTTCTTTACGTTAATTATACTGTGTGTTGTTTGCAGTTGAAATGTATATATGTGCGGCATGCGAGAGGTGCCCCCTCAGGGCATTGGTTTCTGCGCGTATGTAGGAGAATTACGACTTTTGATCGAGTGAGGCCCATGGTGTAGTGGTTATCATATCTGACCGGCAATCGGAAGATCCCGGGTTCGATTCCCGAGTGGTTACCTCATTTTTTCATTTGTTCGTTCTCCCTCCTCATCTTGCGCGGTACGTTCTTCTATACAAGCGTCGTTCTTTACGTTAATTATACTGCGTGTTGTTTGCAGTTGAAATATATATATATATATATATATATATATATATATATATATATATATATATATATATATTAAGTAGTGTGGGCGCAAAAGCAGAGAGTGCAATGCAATTGAAACTGTTGATCAATGTTGAACAGGAAATGTTGGTGCCAGTGCCAACCCCCCCTTGTTGCAAGGCACCCCCAAATGAGGAGGGTGTTGTTGCAAGAGCAACAAGGGATACGCAACTTGGAGGCGGAGTTATCCCCCAAGAGAAAGAGAGGAGAAAGAGAGGAAGAGAGGTGTTCGCTTGACAGGAGCAAAGCGCATATTAAGACTTCAGCCGAGCGGCCGTTGTCTTATAGGTCCTTAATCAGCCAGTCGGCTTAATCAGCCAGTGCCTCCAGGCACTATCAGCCACTTGGCACAGTGTATACCTCTGGTTGGTACGTACACACCTGTCTATACGCCCATAAAATATTACGCACACACGATTATATGGGTCGAGTTCGAGACCCGGTGGCGGAGCGTCCTTCCACGTTTGGTAGATAAATGGGTAGCCAGGGTGCCCTAGCAGGGATCTCTTGCTCTCTCTCTCTCTTTCTCTCTCTCCCTCTCTCTCTCTCTCTCCCCCTCTCTCTCTCCCTCTCGCCCTCTCTCTCTCTCCCACTCGCTCTCTCTCTCTCTGTCTCTGTCTCTCTGTCTCTGTCTCTCTCTCTGTCTCTGTCTCTCTCTCTGTCTCTGTCTCTCTACGTTGGAGGGGGCTCAGGCTCCTGCGGAAGTTGTCCCCACGTTAGTGAGGGGCTCTTCAACTCCTCCCGACAGCGCTGGCTGTTCGGGAAACGGGTCGTGCTAGAGGGCGGTCAGAATAGGGAAGGCTCCCTCCGTACAATGCGTTTTAATGCTAGGTCGATTAGGAGCAAGTTTTGCGAGCTACGGGCGCTCTTAGCATCAGAATACCAGGATATCGTTGCTATCACCGAGTCCTGGATTCATACTGATCGTAGGGACTACGTTGGGGGGTTCGAAATTCCCGGGTATAGAATGTTTCGCAAAGACCGCACCCGTGGGGAGGGGGTGGGGTACTAATATACGTCAGAGACACGTTGAGTCCGGTTGACTGCCAGTTCCGGTCGGAACGGGAGCTGCTTCGCGTCGATCTGAACGTGGGAGGGACGAGCTATAGGTTAATCTTGGTGTACAGACATCCGCATCTCCTCCTCGAGGAGGATACAGCCCTGTACACCGAACTCAGTAGCCTGCTAGGGGATAGGGTGTGTGTAGTTTTAGGAGACTTCAACTGTCGCGCAATAAAGTGGGAAAACAGGACTGCTGATGCTGAAGGGAGGAGGCTAGTTGACTTTGCTGATGAGAACTTCCTCACTCAGTGGGTCAACGAGCTTACACGAGGCGAAAGCGTTCTAGACTTAGTATTCACGACCGAAGACAACCTCGTCACTAGCCTCACCGTTGACGAATCGTTGGGCGGGAGTGATCACGGTCTTATTAGGTTCCGTGTGTGCGTCCCGCGGGTGAAGCGTAGTAACTGGAGAGGCAGTAAGCTCGATCTCCGGCGGGCGAACTTTGTTAGCCTCAGGGATAGCGTAGGAGAGATGGGGTTAGAGGTCGGTGGCGATGTTGAGGGAGTGTGGAGTGCATTCCGGGACGAGTTTATGGTGCTGCAGTCTGCTGTCATACCCTCAAAACCGGTCACCCCTGCTTCAACGCAGCCTAAGTGGTTCAATCGTGACATCGTTTCGACTATCCGAAATAGGAGAGTAGCGTATAGGAGGGCGAAGGCCAATCGTTCCCATGAGAACACTGAAGCGTATGTCCGCCTGTGTAGGGAAGTGAAGGCGAAGGTTAGACTAGCGAAACGTAACGAAGAACTACGGGTGGCAAGCCTATGTAAGGGGAGCTTAATGAGTACTTTGCGGGAGTGTTCACCAGGGAGGTCACCCGCATCATCCCCGAGCCAGGCGTGAGGCACGAAGGTGCTGGCCTGGATAGTGTTCGATGTACTGCGACAGTCGTTGCCGATAGAATAGACAAACTGAGCGCGTTTAAAGGTCCTGGGCCAGACCAGTTTCTCCCCAGAGTGTTGCGGGAGGTGCGCGACCAGGTGGCTCCCCACCTGGCTACAGTCTTGAACAAATCGTTGGAGACGGGCCAGGTGCCTGGTGACTGGAGGGAAGCCAACGTGACCCCTATCTTTAAGAAAGGGGATCACCAAAGTCCAGGGAACTATCGTCCCATTAGTCTCACTTCAGTTGTAGGTAAATTATTAGAGGGGATAATAGCGGATAGGATCGTTGACCATTTGGAATCGTACAAGCTGCTTGGGGACTCCCAACATGGGTTTAGACGGCAAAGGTCGTGTCTCACCAATTTACTCGAGTTATTCCATGTCATGTTGGGTGAGTATGCTAAGAGTAGGGCGATTGATATACTTTATCTCGACATTCAGAAAGCCTTTGATAAGGTACCTCACCGCTGGCTAATGGCGAAAGTGCGCGCGGTGGGTATCGGTGGGGAAGTAGGTAGGTGGATTGAAAACTGGCTGAAGAATAGGCGGCAGAGGGTTGTAATTAAAGGTGCTAGTTCGGGTTGGGCCTCGGTCACTAGTGGGGTTCCTCAGGGTTCCGTTTTGGGGCCGCTGTTGTTTATCATTTCCATAAATGATATCGACGGTGGCATCGTCAGTCGGATCGCCAAATTCGCTGATGACACCAAGCTTGGGGCCAATGTTGGGACGCCGGAGGCGATCGAGCAACTGCGTGTGGACCTAGGTAGGATAGGAGAGTGGTCCGAAAAATGGCAAATGCCGTTTAACTTGGGTAAATGCAAGGTGATGCACATTGGCTACGCCAATCCCAAGTCGGGCTACTCGATGTTAGGGAGTAATATCGAGGCGACTGATTTGGAAAAGGACTTGGGTGTGCTAATTAGCAGCGACCTTAAGTTTACCAAACAGTGCGTAGAGGTTGAAAAGAAAGCCCAGAAGCTGTTAGGTTATATCAGGAGGCAATTTCAGTTTCGGAACAAGGAGATTGTGCTCTCTCTGTACAATTCCCTGGTTCGGCCGCACCTGGAATATGCTGTGCAGTTTTGGTCGCCCACCCTCAGGAAAGATAGTGAGAGGCTGGAGCGAGTGCAGGCGAAGGCCACAAAGTTAATCCCTTCCGTTAGGCATTTGGGCTACAATCGACGGTTACGCGCCCTGAACTTGTTTTCACTGGAAACTCGGAGGCTGCGCGGTCAACTCATCGAGTTTTTAAGTTCTTACGCGGGTTCAACGATGTCGATTTTAGAAGCATGTTTAGTTTAAATGATAACCCAACTCGCAACAATGGTTGGAAGTTGGATTTGAAGCGGTTTAGGACTAGTGTGTGTGGGAATTACTTTACGTATAAGATCTGTGACACGTGGAACAGTTTACCTTCAGAAGTTGTGAACAGTTCCTCTGTGGATCATTTTAAGGAAAGGTTAGACCAAATCTTGCACACTATTTGAGGGTGTAAAAATTTTTCCCTGGCACCCGTTGCCATTGGTACCTCCTCGGTATGGGCCGCAAGGCCTTTTGAGGTACTTCTTTCCCTTGTAACTCCTTGTAACTCTCTCTGTCTCTGTCTCTCTCTCTCTCTCTTTCTCTGTCTCTCTCTCTCTGTCTCTGTCTCTGTCTCTCTGTCTCTGTTTCTCTCTCTCAGTGGGTCAATGAGCCTACACGAGGCGAAAGCGTTCTATACTTAGTATTCACGACCGAAGACAATCTCGTCACTGGCCTCACGGTTCACGAATCGTTGGGCGGGAGTGATCATGGTCTGATTAGGTTCCGTGTGCGCGTCCCTCGGGTGAAGCGTAGTAACTCGAGAGGCAGTAAGCTCGATCTCCGGCGGGCGAACTTTGTTAGTTTCAAGGATAGCGTATGTGAGATGGGGTTAGAGGGCGGCGGCGATGTTGAGCGAGTGTGGAGTGCATTCCGGGACGAGTTTATGGTGCTGCAGTCTGCTGCCATACCCTCAAAACCGGTCACCCCTGCTTCAACGCAGCCTAAGTTGTTCAATTGTGACATCACTTCGGCTATCCGAAATAGGAAAGTAGGGTATAGGAGGGCGAAGGCCAATCGTTCCCATGAGAACACTGAAGCGTATGTCCGCCTGTGTGGGGAAGTGAAGGCGAAGGTTAGACTAGCGAAACGTAATGAAGAACTACGGGTGGGAAGCCTCTGCAAGGGGAACCCTAAGGAGTTCTTCAGCTATGTTAATAGTAGAAAGCCCATTAGAAGCATGATAGGTCCGTTAAAGGACTGAAGCGGTGTTCTGCGGACCTCCGACACGGACATCGCTAATGTGCTTAATGAGTACTTTGCGGGAGTGTTCACCAGGGAGGACACCCGCATCATCCCCGAGCCAGGCGTGAGGCACGAAGGTGCTGGCCTGGATCGTGTTCGATGTACCGAGACAGTCGTTGCTTATAGAATTGACAAACTGAGGGAGTTTAAGGCTCCTGGGCCAGACCAGTTTCTCCCCAGAGTGTTGCGGGAGGTGCGCGACCAGGTGGCTCCACACCTGGCTACAGTCTTGAACAAATCGTTGGAGACGGGCCAGGTGCCTGGTGACTGGAGGGAAGCCAACGTGACCCCCTATCTTTAAGAAAGGGGATCACCAAAATCCAGGGAACTATCGTCCCATTAGTCTCACTTCAGTTGTAGGTAAATTATTAGAGGGGATAATAGCGGATAGGATCGTTGACCATTTGGATTCCTACAAGCTGCTTGGGGACTCACAACATGGGTTTAGACAGCATAGGTCGTTTCTCACCAACCTGCTCGAGTTTTTCCACGTCATGTTGGGTGAATATGATAAGAGTAAGACGATTGATATACTTTATCTCGACTTTGAGAAAGCCTTTTTTAAGGTACCTCACCGCCGGCCAATGGCGAAAGTGTGAGCGCTGGGTATCGGTGGGGAAGTAGGTAGGTGGATTGAAAACTGGCTGAAGAATAGGCGGCAGAGGGTTGTAATTAAAGGGGTTAGTTCGGGTTGGGCCTCGGTTACTAATGGGGTTCCTCAGGGTTCCGTTTTGGGGCCACTGTTGTTTATCATTTACATAAATGATATCGACGGTGGTATCGTCAGTCGGATCCCAAATTCGCTGATGACACCAAGCTTGGGGCCAATGTTGGGACACCCGAAGCGATCGAGGTACTGCGTGCGGACCTAGGTAGGATAGGAGAGTGGTCTGAAAAATGGCAAATGCCGTTTAACTTGGGTAAATGCAAAGTGATGCACATTGGCTATGCCAATCCCAAGTCGGACTACTCAATGTTGGGGAGTAATATCGAGGTGACTGATCTGAAGAAGGACTTGGGTGTGCTAATGAGCAGCGACCTTAAGTTTACCAAACAGGGCGTAGAGGTGGAAAAGAAAGCCCAGAAGCTGTTAGGTTATATCAGGAGACAATTTCAGTTTCGGAACAAGGAGATTGTGCTCTCTGTACAATTCCCTGGTCGGCCACCCTCAGGAAAGATATTGAGAAGCTGGAGCGAGTGCAGGCGAGGGCCACAAAGTTAATCCCCTCCATTAGGCATATGGGCTACAATCGACGGTTACGCGCCCTGAACTTGTTTTCGCTTGAAACTCGGAGGCTGCGCGGTCAACTGATCGAGGTTTTCAAGCTCTTACGCGGGTTCAACAATGTTGATTTTAGAAGCATGTTTAGTTTAAATGATAACCCAACTCGCAACAATGGTTGGAAGTTGGATTTGAAACGGTTTAGGACTAGTGTGTGTAGGAATTACTTTACGTATAAGATCTGTGACACGTGGAACAGGTTACCTTCAGAAGTTGTGAACAGTTCCTCTGTGGATCAGTTCAAGAAAAGGTTAGACCAAATCTTGCACACTATTTGAGTGCGTACAAAATTTTCCCTGGCACCCTTTTCCGTTGGTACCTCCTTGGTATGGGCCGCAAGGCCTTTTGAGGTACTTCTTTTCCTTGTAAGTACTTGTAACTCTCTCTCTCCCTCTCTCTCGCTCTCTCCCTCTCTGTTTCTCTCCGAAAAATGGCAAATGCCGTTTAACTTGGGTAAATGCAAGGTGATGCACATTGGCTACGCCAATCCCAAGTCTGACTACTCGATGTTAGGGAGTAATATCGAGGCGACTGATTTGGAAAAGGACTTGGGTGTGCTAATTAGCAGCGACCTTAAATTTACCAAACAGTGCGTAGAGGTTGAAAAGAAAGCCCAGAAGCTGTTAGGTTATATCAGGAGGCAATTTCAGTTTCGGAACAAGGAGACTGTGTTCTCTGTACAATTCCCTGGTTCTGCCGCACCTGGAATATGCTGTGCAGTTTTGGTCACCCACCCTCAGGAAAGATATTGAGAGACTTGAGCGAGTGCAGGCGAGGGCCACAAAGTTAATCCCTTCCGTTAGGCATTTTGGCTACAATCGACGGTTACGCGCCCTGAACTTGTTTTCACTGGAAACTCGGAGGCTGCGCGGTCAACTCTTCGAGGTTTTTAAGTTCTTACGCGGGTTCAACGATGTCGATTTTAGAAGCATTACATGTTTAGTTTAAATGATAACCCAACTCGCAACAATGGTTGGAAGTTGGATTTGAAGCGGTTTAGGACTAGTGTGTGTGGGAATCACTTTACGTATAAGATCTGTGACACGTGGAACAGTTTACCTTCAGAAGTTGTGAACAGTTCCTCTGTGGATCATTTTAAGAAAAGGTTAGACCAAACCTGGCACACTAGTTGAGGGTGTAAAAAATCTTCCCTGGCACCCGTTGCCATTGGTACCTCCTCGGTATGGGCCGCAAGGCCTTTTGAGGTACTTCTTTTCCTTGTAACTCCTTGTAACTCCCTCTCTCCCTCTCGTTCTCTCCCTCTCGTTCTCTCCCTCTCTCTCTCTCGCTCTCCCCCTCTCTCTCTCCTGGCTTGATGGTTTGTACTTCGACTCCCATAGTTCACAAGATATGAGGAAACACCTCATACCTAACCGGTATGGGTAGTAAGGCCTTTCGAGGTACTTCTTTTCCTTGTAACTCTCTCCATCTCGCTCTCTCCCCTCTCTCTCTCTCCCTCTCCCTCCTTCTCCCTCTCTCTCCCTCTCTTTCTTTCTCTCTCTCTCGCTATATATATATATATATATATATATATATAATTTTATATATATGTATAACGGAAAGAACGACGCTTGTATAGGAGAACATTCCGCGCAAGATGAGGAGGGAGAAAGAACAAATTAAAAAAATGAGGTAACCACCCGGGAATCGAACCCAGGATACTCCAATACAAGCGTCGTTCTTTACGTTAATTATACTGTGTGTTGTTTGCAGTTCAAATGTATATATGTGCGGCATGCGGGAGGCGACCCCTCGGGGCATTGGTTTCTGCGCGTATGTAGGAGAATTACGACTTCTGATCGAGTGAGGCCCATGATGTAGTTGTTATCATATCTGACCGGCAATCGGAAGATCCTGGGTTCGATTCCCGGGTGGTTACTTCATTTTTTCATTTGTTCGTTCTCCCTCCTCATCTTGCGCGGAATGTTCTCCTATACAAGCGTCGTTCTTTACGTTAATTATACTGTGTTGTTTGCAGTTGAAATGTATATTTATATATATATATATATATATATATATATATACAATTATATTAAACATCTTTCTGAAAATTGTTTGGCGCAGGAGTTTATGATATCGAAATAAACTTTGGTGTTTAATGACCCGCTACATCACATATCTGGTTTTTTTAAAAATTTATTTATTGTATTGAAAGCAAAGGTGATCTTATATATGTACAAATCTCTCTCTCTCTCTCGCTCTCGCTCTCTCTCTCTCTCTCCCTCTCGCTCTCCATCTCTCTCTCTCCCCCCTCCCTCTCGCCCTCTCTCCCTCTCTCTCCCTCTCCGCAGGGGGTATAAAGGTTATGCACGTTTCTTCTGGATGTTGTAAACTTTATACTTGGGGTGTGACAGCCCTCCAGTCCCGAGTCGTGGGATTCTAGAGAAATTGGCTGCCAGTTCCTTTAGGTTCTCTCTCTCTTTCCGGAGGGCGGGTGAAGTATGTTGTACAATCCTCTCCCGTGGGTTACTAGGACCCCATCCCATCCCTACTCTGTCCTTTTAGCTTACGTTAAGGATGTTCTCCACTGACTGGAAAAAAAAAAAAAACCTATTCTTTTAGTATTAAGTCTTTTTCTCTTCTTTTACTATTAGGACCCTACTGCTACCTCATGCGTGGGAAGAGAGGCTTTGGAACCTCTATAAATAACACCATTTAACGCTCGTAGGTTGTGAGAGACTGGGATGGAGCGGTCCCAGGCGTAGGGGCGCGATGAATGGAGTGTGGCTAGTGCCCCGTTAAGCCCATTCCTAACGCGTAATGGCCTGACCAGTCCCCCTGACCAGTCCCCTGCGACCGTTCTTTGGTGACCAATTGATGGTGCTTGGCTGTACTGCTCTGAGGTGAGAGAGCTTTAATGCCCAGCTGGCTGCCAGGCCAGCGTAAAGTCTCGGGCGTAGCCTCTGGGTCTGGTGGGATATCCCTCGAACAATGTATTCTAAGAGTCTGGCCGCTTGTGAGTGACTAGTAAGACTTAGTAAGGGGCTGCATCTCGCTGTCGCTCCTGACGGGAAATCCGGGACGCCTGCGTCGCGAGTGTTTGTCAGTTGGTAGCTGCGACACGTTTGGGACTGTCCGGGCCTGGGGGAGACCTTTGGTAGGTGCGGCAGCAGCGAGAGGTGTAGTCTTCTGGAAGGGATGAACGTCACTTGCAAATAGGTGGATGCGTCTACGCGCGGGAAGAATTCTCCCCCCCTCCTTTTTTATATAATGGTCAAAACGTTTTAGATAGTTTTCATTGCTAGAACGCTTTATCTTATTCAGAGTATTCAGAGTTCGAAAAAAATAAAGAAAAAAGTTACAATGACTGGACCGCAGAAACTGAAGGCTGAATGTGCGAGGTGTGAAGTAAACCAGTGGGTGACGAACTTCAAAGAAGCCTGCTTCGCGAAGATCAACCACTCCAGCATGTGCCGCTTATGCGAACTCATGCGGTTTTACGAGAAGCTAGAGGAGAGGGTCCGGCGGCTCGAGTCGTCCAGACCGGCTGTTGGAGGTGCGGCGGTCACTGATGCGGCTGCGCCCTCCACCCCAGAGCTCATTGATAGAATAGCTGCCTTGGAAAGGCGGTCCAGCGATGGACTGAACAGGGCTCGGGACAGCGGAGAAAGGGAAGAGGTGCAACCGGGGGCTAGGGTACAAAATCAGTGTGAAGAATCGCCAGCGACCCAAGTGGAATACACGGAACCGCGGCGCAAGGTGGAGGGCGTAAAGAAGGGGCTGATAGAGAAGGGTGGGAAGGGGTCGATAGAGAAGGGTGGGAAGGGGCCGATAAAGAAAAAGGGTGGGAAGGGGCCTATTGATGGCCCAAAGAAACCGAAGGATGTAGCTACCGGTCGGGGTGGGTCGGGTGGTGTAACTGCGTTTATGGGTGGCGACGGGTTTCGAAAGGTCTCGGGAAAGAAGGCTGCGAAGCCGAAGCCTGAGACCCCAGTTGCCCCTGTCAGGACCTCCAACCGCTTTAGTCTCCTGTGCTCGAAGGAGGAAGACACCGTTTTGATTGGGGACTCGCAGATCAGGGGCCAGAAGTACTTTGCTTCTGCAAACCGGGACGGGAGGAAGGTAAGGTGCTTACCTGGGCGGGGAACGGCGCACGGAAGGAGGTAGAGAAGGTAAGGTGCTTACCTGGGCGGGGAACGGCGCACGGAAGGAAGTAGAGAAGGTGCGCGTGGCTAGTCGGAGGACTGCGATCGTTGTCCACGCTGGTGGCAACGACCTGTTCCTCAAAGGCGGTAGGGTAGGTCTTACAGAAGGGAGCATCACCGAGATCATGTCTCTTGCGGATGATCTAAAACTGAAGACAGACAGGGGAATGTTAATGGGTATTTTACCGCGAATGGACGCCAGTGACCACGCGCTCAGTAAGGTCATTGGCATCAACGAGAGGGTGCAAGACTTGTGCGTCCCGCTGGGCGTGAGGTTTATTGACCCCTTCGACGCATTTTCGGGTAGGTGGGACCTTTACCAGAGGGATGGTGTCCACCTCAATAACAAGGGTAAAGGTGTGCTAGGCGCGCTGCTCGACCGGCACCTATACAGAATGGTGAGGTCGAGTCCGGGGAGAGATGATGGGCCCCCACCGGGGAGATGATGATGAGCCGGTGGCGGACGTACCTTCAACTGAAGGGTGCGTCCAGGTACAGGTGGGTGACCCTCCTTCCACGTTCGAGGGGGCTCAAGCTCCTGCGGAAGTTGCCCCCTCGTTAGTGAGGAACTCTTCAACTCCCGACAGCCCTGGCTGTTCGGGAAACGGGTCGTGCTAGAGGGCGGTCAGAATAGGGAAGGCTCCCCTCCGTGCAATGCTTTTTAATGCTAGATCGATTAGGAATAAGTTTTGCGAGCTGCGGGCGCTCTTAGCATCAGAATACCAGGATATCGTTGCTATCACCGAGTCCTGGATTCATACTGATCGTAGCGACTACGTTGGGGAGTTCGAAATTCCCGGGTATAGAATGTTTCGCAAAGACCGCACCCGTGGGGAGGGGGGTGGGGTACTAATATACGTGAGGGACACGTTGAGTCCGGTTGACTGCCAGTTCCGGTCGGAACGGGAGCTGCTTGGCGTCGATCTGAACGTGGAAGGGACGAACTATAGGTTAATCTTGGTGTACAGACCTCCGCATCTCTTCCTCGAGGAGGATACAGCCCTGTACACCGAACTCAGTAGACTGCTAGGGGGTAGGGTGTGTGTAGTTTTAGGAGACTTCAACTGTCGCGGCATAAATTGGGAAGCCAGGACTGCTGATGCTGAAGGGAGGAGGCTAGTTGACTTTGCTGATGAGAACTTCCTCACTCAGTGGGTCAACGAGCCTACACGAGGCGAAAGCGTTCTAGACTTAGTTTTCACGACCGAAGACAACCTCGTCACTGGCCTCACCGTTGATGAATCGTTGGGCGGGAGTGATCACGGTCTTATTAGGTTCCGTGTGTGCCTCCCTCGGGTGAAGCGTAGTAACTCGAGAGGCAGTAAGCTCGATCTCCGGCGGGCGGACTTTGTTAGCCTCCGGGATAGCGTAGGTGAGATGGGGTTAGAGGTCGGCGGCGATGTTGAGGGAGTGTGGAGTGCATTCCGGGACGAGTTTATGGTGCTGCAGTCTGCTGCCATACCCTCAAAACAGGTCACCCCTAATTCAACGTAGCCTAAGTGGTTCAGTCGTGACAACACTTCTGCTATCCGAAATAGGAAAGTAGCGTATAGGAGGGCGAAGGCCAATCGTTCCCATGAGAACACTGAAGCGTATGTCCGCCTGTGTCGGGAAGTGAAGGCGAAGGTTAGGCTAGCGAAACGTAACGAAGAGCTACGGGTGGCAAGCCTCTGCAAGGGGAACCCTAAGGAGTTCTTCAGTTATGTTAATAGTAGAAAGCCCATTAGAAGCATGATAGCTCCGTTAAAGGACCGAAGAGGCGTTCTGCGGACCTCCGACGGGGACATCGCTAATATGATTAATGAGTACTTTGCGGGAGTGTTCAACAGGGAGGACACCCGCGTCATCCCCGAGCCAGGCGTGAGGCACGAAGCTGCTGGCCTGGATAGTGTTCGATGTACCGCGACAGTCGTTGCCGATAGAATAGACAAACTGAGCGCGGTTAAGGCTCCTGGGCCAGACCAGTTTCTCCCCAGAGTGTTGCGAGAGGTGCGCGACCAGGTGGCTCCCAACCTGGCTACACTCTTCAACAAATCGTAGGAGACGGGCCAGGTGCCTGGTGACTGGAGAGAAACCAACGTGACCCCTATCTTTAAGAAAGGGGATCACGAAAGTCCAGGGAACTATCGTCCCATTAGTCTCACTTCAGTTGTAGGTAAATTATTAGAGGGGATAATAGCGGATAGGATCGTTGACCATTTGGATTCCTACAAGCTGCTTGGGAACTCCCATCATGGGTTTAGATGGCATAGGTCGTGTCTCACCAACTTGCTCGAGTTTTTCCACGTCATGTTGAGTGAGTATGATAAGAGTAGGACGATCGATATACTTTATCTCGACTTTCAGAAAGCCTTTGATAAGGTACCTCACCGCTGGCTAATGGCGAAAGTGCGCGCGGTGGGTATCGGTGGGGAAGTAGGTAGGTGGATTGAAAACTGGCTGAAGAATAGGCGGCAGAGGGTTGTAATTAAAGGGGTTAGTTCGGGTTGGGCCTCGGTCACTAGTGGGGTTCCTCAGGGTTCCGTTTTGGGGCCACTGTTGTTTATCATTTACATAAATGATACCGACCGTGGCATCGTCAGTGGGATCGCAAAATTCGCTGATGAAACCAAGCTTGGGGCCAATGTTGGGACGCCCGAAGCGATCGAGGAACTGCGTGCGGAACTAAGTAGGATAGGAGAGTGTTCCGAAAAATGGCAAATGCCGTTTAACTTGGGTAAATGCAAAGTGATGCACATTGGCTACGTCAATCCCAAGTCGGACTACTCGATGTTGGGGAACAATATCGAGGCGACTGATTTGGAAAAGGACTTGGGTGTGCTAATCAGCAGCGACCTTAAGTTTACCAAACAGTGCGTAGAGGTGTAAAAGAAAGCCCAGAAGCTGTTGGGTTATATCAGGAGGCAATTTCAGTTTCGGAACAAGGAGATTGTGCTCTCTCTGTACAATTCCCTGGCTCGGCCGCACCTGGAGTATGCAGTGCAGTTCTGGTCGCCCATCCTCAGGAAAGTTTTGAGAGGGTGGTGCGAGTGCAGGCGAGAGCCACAAAATTAATCCCTTCCGTTAGGCATATGGGCTACAATCGACGGTTACGCGCCCTGAACTTGTTTTCACTGGAAACTCGGAGGTTGCGCGGTCAACTGATCGAAGTTTTCAAGCTCTTACGTGGGTTCAACGATGTCGATTTTAGAAGCATGTTTAGTTTAAATTATAACCCAACTCGCAACAACGGTTGGAAGTTGAATTTGAAGCGGTTTAGGACTAGTGTGTGTGGGACTTACTTTACGTATAAGATCTGTGACACGTGGAAAGGTTACCTTCAGAAGTTGTGTACAGTTCCTCTGTGGATCATTTCAAGAAAAGGTTAGACCCAATCTTGCACACTATTTGAGGGTGTAGAAAATTTTCCCTGGCACTCGTTGCCATTGGTATCTCCTCGGTATGGGCCGCAAGGCCTTTTGAGGTACTTCTTTTCCTTGTAACTCCTTGTAACTCTCTCTCTCCCTCTCGCTCTCTCCGTCTCTCTCTCGGTATATATATATATATATATATATATATATATATATATATATATATATATACAATTATATTAAACATCGTTCTGAAAATTGCGTTTAGTGGCGACAGTTTGGCGGAAGCAATAGATAATATCGATTTTAAAATTCCAATAAATAAACTTCTTTTCGCAAGAGTTTATTTCGAGATCATAAACTTTGCGGTTAATGACCCACTACCCGGAATTTACTTATTGTATCGTATAAGAATTCCGTGATACAATAACCTTTACAGATGGGTGGAATTGTTTCGAACTTTGTGCGGTCGTTGTTTTTCCTTCATGGGTAATTGACTCTGAAATTACCTTCCAGTTTTTTATTTCAGAGACAGTAAATTTCCCGATATTATTTTAGATAGGGCACCATAAACCGATTCTCAAACCACCCTCATCCACCTCTCCCTCGTGCTATCGCGCTCTCTCTCTCTCTCTCTCTCGACCGAATACAAGATAAAAAAAACAAAGCGTTTCTCTCTCTTTATTAATGGGAATATCTGACACGCCCCAGATTTCACAGAGCAGCCAATCACATCCCTGTGGGCGGAGCCCAGGACCTCTGTTTGGCCGCTATACAGGCCTACGCGTCAAGTCCCGCCCAAAACTCACCAATAGCAAGCTAGCGTTTCGTGTGTTGTAGGTTGATGACGATCCCATTTATAAAAGGGGGCATTTTCATCTCAGAGCCTCATTTCATGTTTTTTCTTGCTTAGTGCTTTTGAATTACTTAGTCATGAGCCAGCTCTACAGCTCCCCCGATTTCCTTGAAGATGGCGATTTCTACCCAACAGCTGCGCTCCACCTTTTCAACGCGGAGGAACAGAATGAACTTCTATCCGCCACGCAAATTGTTACAGAAATTTGCGATGCATTGCAAGATCCAACGGACAATTCATTTGAAATGTACGTAAGTAATTATATACTCCGGTTCATTCAATGTTTTTAATTATTGTCTGTTTCCTTCGTGGTTATTTCGGTATATATATATATATGGTGATGCTATGCGGTTCATTCAGTGTTAACTTATAAGTGCCATAATAAATGCGTTTTGAAAATAGTTTGTGCCTTAGTCTCGGTCTATATGTAACGTTTCAATCAGTGTTAACTTATAAAAGGCCGCAATAAATGTGTTTTGAAAAATATTTTTAATTATTGTCTCATTCTGTTTCCTTCGTGATTATTTCGGCATATATATATATTATGTGTTTTTATTTGTACATTTCTCGATAATTTAAAAATTTAAAGACAGCTCCCCTGTAGGATTTTAGAAATATTAAAAACTATTAAGAATTGTCGGCGGGTTCGAGACCCGCTGTCGGAAGACGATGTCTTAGCACTCTTACTTTTGAAAACTGTCAGGATATCTGCTGCGTGCTTAAAATTTGCTGTTAGCCTAACCTAGCTTTATTCTGAATTTTTCTACAACGAAAAAATTAATCCCATTGTTTTTAATTATTGTCTGTTTCCTTCGTGATTATTTCAGCATATATATATATATATATATATATATATATATATATATATATATATATGATGTTTTTATTTGTACATTTCTCGATAATTTAAAAATTTAAAGACAGCTCCCAGTAGGATTTTAGAAATATTAAAAACTATTAAGAATTGTCGGCGGGTTCGTGAACCGGTGTCGGCAGACGATGTCCTAGCACTCTTACTTTTGAAAACTGTCAGGATACCTGCTTTTTTATTAAAATTTTTAAAATTCGTGGCATTTTCTCTTATTGTAGCTCTTTGATTAAACTTTATTTTTACTTAACTTTCTAGGTCCAATGCGGAACTTGATCGTGTTATAGCTACTTTTCGTTTTGATGAAAGGGGAATAAGTGATATGGATTCTTTACCCCACAACCAAACCAGCGATCTAAACACAGAGGTCGAGGTATTGGCTCACATCCGGTCCAACGAATGCCAGGTCAATGAGGAACTAATGTAAGTATTTTTTGGGGTTAAGAACAAAATACATTGTATTTTCATTTAATTTTTTCAATGGTGAAAACATGTACAAAGCGGAACCAGTGTCCATTAAATAAGCTTTAATAGCTACAAATAGGCCTTTACACAATATAGATATACACTTTTACACAATACAGCGGGTACTAACATATGGGAACCTTTTTTTTTATCTGCCTGCATACCATTTTATCATTCATTTCAGTGTCGCACAAATCGAATAATTTTTAAAATTTATAAAACCCTTCCCACGTGACATGTGCGTGAGAAATGAGAGGGCGTACATGCCGCACGTGTTACTATAATATCCTTGAAGGCGATACGGGTTCCATACAATCTCAAGTACATGTATCTGCTCGATTAAATTTACTATAACAGGATCATTCCAGGGCTGAGTGTCGAGTGAGTGAAAATAATACACTCTTTCCCTATTTTTAAAATAGATTGCAAACCAATGAATCCCCTCACCCCCCACAATGTCGTGTTCACGATAATCCCGTACCAGTTTCTCGTAGTTGGCAATTTCAATATTTCATTCTTCGCAAACACACCTATAAATTTGGAGCGTGTGATTCGGTCACTTTTCATTACTCCCTGGAGTGTATTCGCGTCCATTTTAAAAGTCTGTGACCACGTTCCTGAAAAGACCAACTTCTATTAGTGCTTGTGATTCGAGGTACTCGAGTACACTAATAGGAACGTCTATAGGCTTGGCAAATTCCAACCTGACTGAGATATTCCCACTCTGTTGTGGACTTAAGTGCGTATTTAGGCCAGCTGACAAGTCAGGCGTAACATCAAATGAATAAATGTTAAATTCTTCGACAAACTCTTTCTGCGTTACGCCAAACCCAAGCTCGTCACAGGCACCTGTATTATGTGCCAGACTGCTATAAGCTCTCGTGCAGAGCGGGAACACAGCGTCTGATGAGTAGTCCGTAATCGTAGTCCCTCCCAACGCTATGCCATTTACGTATAGTTATATTTATAAGGCCGAAATTCTCGAATTTAAAGGCATTCATTTTATATTTTTCATTCGTGGAGGCATGGTCCTGCATTCCAATTAATTTCCTTTTAGTTAGGACTCCAAAGGCCACGTTTTCTAGTTGCTTCGAGGCCAACCTGGCGGGCACCATGTATAGTTTGATCTGTACCCTGTTAATTGGGTATTTTACTGTGGCGTGTATTAAGTCTTTTTCAATTTCTATTTGTTTTGGCGAACTTAATTTCACTCGGCGTATACGCAAATACGTCTCCATTATGTGAATCACAACGGGTTTCGCGCCCTCTTCTTGATCAGACCCCAGATCTATGCAGATCTCAGGACTACTGCGGTTGGGCTTCAACTTCAGATCGATGCCGTTCATAAGCAGTTTCTCCTGGAATGTGAAATCTGTATGAAGACGTCCAAAACACTCGTATATATTTTTTTTAGAATCTTTAAATTTATCCTTTATACGATTTTCATCTTTAGTCTGGTAATATTCCTCGGCTGTTAAAAAGGTGTCCTTCGCTTCTTTTGAAAAGTTGAGGACATTTTCCAGATAGGCTCGTAGGTGATAATACCCCGTTCCTGCCGAGATGTCAACCTGATTTAAATACACCTCACACTGGCTGAATATGGTGTGTAAAAAGTTGGTTTCAGGGTACGCTGAGTAACTATCATCGCAGTCCGCTCCATCTGAATGGGCTATACGCAGTTTAGTTTGCATGTGCATGCAGTTCGGGTAAAAAAAGTAAGTGCCTCAGCTGGGTATCACGAATTCTATAGGGGCACTCGGCAAATTAATTGTGTTTAATGTGTTAATTGTAATAAAGTCGCTATGCTCAATAGAGACCTGAGTGGGGGGCATATCAAAGAGGGATATCTCCGATTTACAGCATTGTGAACTACACGGATGGATGAAACGCGCCATGACGAGTCAGAAATAGTGCCACCTCTCTCGACAACTAGTAATCAGCTATGATTCGTAAGAGTAGTGTCCTCAGCTTATATCAGTTAAAAAAATGATCAGCCATAGGTTTCCTACGTTTAGTGCACTTCTTTTTTATTTCCTTTTACGTTTAGCTCCACGTGATGGTAACCCCTTCTTCCTGGCAGATCTCTTCTTTCCGCCACCACCCATTTTTCTCTTTGCATCTTTGATGATTTCGTCCCGTGTACGTTTTAAATGTTTTTTAGAGCTTCTTTAGGCTTAGTTCCACCCATTATGTCTTCTGCCGCGTTAAAACCTGTTTGTAACGCCTTCCTCCCTAGGTATCTAGCACCCCTCTTCAACAGTGGGACAGCGGTGCGTAGTATGGATGAAAAAATGGATCCAAGCCCACTCCCACGCTGGTATCTCACCCTTCGATAGACTGTGAATGGCCTTCGGGTCATTATAAACAACGAAAGTGTAGTTTTACTGTTAAGCTCCCATCACCGAATGGGAATTTTTTTCCCTCAATCGTTCTTATATATATCGAGATATTGGTTAATAGATTAGTCGCAACATTCACATAATGGGGCTTGTCATATGTAATGCTCAAACTTTTCCCTCTATGGTTGGGGATGTGTGCAATGCGCAGTAGGCGCGCCTGGGTGGACCCAACAAATTGATGCTCTACGATATTGTTGTAAATACAGCACATGTCTTGGGGTGGAGAGCTTTCACCCAATTTCTCCATCTTCAATTGATACATTAAACTGGACAAGTCATGTTGTGCCTCGTGAAAGGTATCTCTTTGGAGAGCTGCGCTATATTGGCCCTCGGTCACAATTGTGAACAGCCCTTTATCTTTAATATTTCTACTAGGCGTTGATTTTAACTTCAATGTGCATGCAGGCGTGTCTATGTTTACGACTTCAAAAAGTAAATCGTTTGTCAGGTACGACTTTTCAAGACTCTTGTTTAACCCCGTCACAATGTCCATGGCTGTATCATAATGGCCGATTCCTAGCGAAACATTTGTGCTATAGTACTGTACCTCACCGAACAGGACTGATCGCATAGTATTGTCTAAGGTTATGTCTAATTTTTCGCACTCATCGATTCTTCTAAGGATCAGAAATATGATTTGCTCATTTTCAAGAGTTAAAAATTTGGAGACTAACTGGAGTTCACATAAACCCACCTCATACGAATCACGCTCCAATTCAATGGGTCCGTGGAGTTCTGTCACAAAGTTGGCCAGGGTGTTGTTAGGATGTACAGACAGAGAAGAGGAGGACGGGAGTGTGACATAGAAGTGGCTAGGCGCCATGTTGCATACTATTTAAGCTTCATTATTGCAGCAGCTTTTATATAGGTGTTGAAGCTTTCTGGGTAACCCAGCCATTTCACCAGGTACATTTTTCTCTTTCCTGAACCTTTGCTGCCTAAAATTTTTTCAATTTTAAACACACTTTTTCCTAAATTAAATGTCACTTTCTGCAACTCCTCACGGTAAAAGCCTCCAGCGATCTCTTCCCCATTCAAATCTTCAACGTAATACATCATTATCTCACCTTTAGGTCTCACAGCATGAACTTTAAAAATCTCACGTGTTCATCCTTGCTCAAATCCCTTCGCGAATTTATTTCCCGAACGTGGTTTTATTACATAATCATTGATTTTGAAATGTGTAGAGTGCGGTGGCGGTGCTCTATCTCTTCTCACCTCTGGCAACGTACCTCTTTATAAAACTTCGTTAGGCATTGTGACAATCGTACGGTGGTGTGAACGGTTGTATGATGATGCCAATGACCCAAGAACGTTTACATATCTGCAAAAAACTTCACTTTTCTACGTGAAGGTCAAATTATCATAATAAAAACCCACTCCAATACACAGAGTTTATTACCACAACAGTTTCGATGCCCACTGGCATCCTCTTGGGGTGGATACAGAAAAACAAATTAACAAAATAAGAGGGAAAACAGTCCAGGGACGATTAAGAAATTCGCACCTAGGTTAGATCCCGTTCTCTCGACACCGGAAGGGCAGTTTATTAAAGGGTCCTGCTTATAAATACATTCGCACAAATTTAAAACTACAGTATCTTCTTCTTCTTCTTTACATACAGATTCTATTATTTTTTACATAATTATTACATTTATTATTGCATTATTATAAATTATAAATTATAAATTTATTATTACATTGTTGTTTATTATTACAGAAATTATAAACCGAAAAACGAATGAAAAAGGCGAGAAGGAAACAATCCAGAGACCATAAAGAAATTCGCACCTAGGTTAGATCCCGTTCTCCCGACACCGGAAGGACATTTTATTAAAGGGTCCCGCTTATAAGTACATTCGAACAAATTAAGACTATCTTCTTGTTCTATACATACAGATTCTATTATTTTGACATAATTACTGCATTTATTATTACATTTACTTTTTTTAACATTTATTATTATTATTACCTCTATATTTATTATTACATTTATTTTATTACCTTTATTATTATATTTATTATTATTGCACTTACATTTATTTCCACATTTATTACTTTTATTATTACATTTACATTTATTACTATTACGTTTATTATTCCCTTTACATTTTACGAAAAAACGAATGAGCCAAAAGCGAGTAAAGAAACAATCCAGAGACCTTTAAGAAATTCACACTTAGGTTAGAACCCTTTCACCCGACGCCTTAAGGGATTTTTTGACCAAGAATCTCATTAGAGGGTTCGGCTTATAAGTACCTTCGCACAAATTAAAATTATCCACTTGTTCTATCCATACAGATTATATTATTTTTCGTTTGACATAATTATTGCATTTATAAAGTAACTTACTTGATTCCCAATCTATTGCATGATCATTTTGTCTGGCGTGATAAAAAATTGCATTATTAGTATTACAACTTCTGAAGGCTTATTTATGTTCTTTAATAGGGGTTTCAATATTTCTTCCAGTTTCTCCTACGTATACTAAATCACAACTATTACAGGGAATGGTGTAGACACAGGCTTGTTTCTGTTTTGCAACGTTATTCCTTATCAATTTACTTTTTACAGTAGACGAATATTTGAACGGCAAAGCAAATTTAAAATCTTTCGTCAAAAGTTTTACTCTTTCTAAGCCGGCAATGTAAGGCAAACTCACAATGTTTTTGGTTAACTGAAGGTTCACGAGGGGCATAAAAAGATTTTCTGGCTTTAAAATACGCCTTTCTGATAAACCACTCAGGATATTTTAAATCCTTAAAAATGTCCCAAATCTTTGAATTTTCAGGGTCCAGCAAATGTGAGCTACAAATCCTGAGTGCTCTTAGACCACTGATTTATTATCATAGTCTATATATCTGTATGTGTTTTTATGCGTAAAATACCTATGCATGCGTTCCTTCATGGTACGTTGAACTCTTCCAGCTAAAGAGACCTTATGTATAGAACTGCTAGTGTAGTAACTGATATTAAACTCTGTCAGCATTTTCTGAAAAGCGCGACCTATAATTTCTTTCCCCATTCCGTACAAAAATAGCCAGGAACCCTTCCTTCTTTTAACATCAACGTTTTGGTCGCTTTAGCAACTGTTTCAGGCGATTTATTTTTCAGTTGAATTAGCCACAGATATCTAGAGAATACATCTATTATGAATAGGATGTAGCGGTATCCGTCATTATACACTGAATATCTTTGCATGTCTGTTAAATCCGCCTGCCAAATAGAGTTAATCGAATCAGCGTTTGTCTTGGCCGTTTCAAACCTTTTTCTCACCGGTTTATGAAGTGTATAAGCATCCTGTTCCCGCAAAAACCACTCAACATCTTTTTTCCTTACACCGTAAACACCTCTGTACAGTCTATTAACGCCACCATAGGAAGCGGGGTTAGAAATGTCATAATAGCGTTTACTTAATATGTTAGCCATTTGCGTATTTTAGAGACACGTGGATAAGGTTAGCCGTTTGTTCTCTTCTTTCTCTTCTTCAGAGACGCTGCTGCTGGGGGCGATGGCTTACTCAGTTGTGACACATGCGAGACTTGATCCAGGTCTTTTAACCTATTCAGATTACTTATCAATGTTTTGAGGACATTTATTTGTTGTAGTCTTGCTTTAATATGCTTCCATCCTGTTGGTGAGGGCCTGTCCCACTTTCTCACCAGATCATGAATAATGTCAACGATGTTGGATCCTTGTACCCTTGTTCCTTCAACAATGACCTCGCCTGTATCGGCCCACTCTATGATGGGGTCCTCACTCAATGGATTATAAAGACTTAAGCCTTTATTCCTCAATGTATGTGGGAGACTGTTTTTTAACACATGTTCGATGTGTTGTGTTCCGTTGTTCTTTGGTTGGTCATCTCTAACGTCGGGCCCAGGTCCTGTGTCGCCATGCTCAGCGCCGCTCGCGCTGTGCCTAATGACCACGGTGAACTCTGTCGGATTCTTATAATCTTTGTACTCATGAAGAAATTTCTGCAAAGCCTCTTGGTACATGATTCTTTTCTCATAAGGTGACTTTTCACTTTTTAATAGGGCCTGCAACTCGCTTTCCATTCTTTTAAGCCTACTTTTACGGGGTTTTAGAGCCGTGTCTGGGATCTTTGAACTTTGCAATGAAGCATACACGTCGTGCGGAATCACTACCACCTTCTTCATTATATTAAGCTAGTCAGTAAAGGGCCCAGAACTGAAAATAAGATGGGTAGGAATGATCCTCCTCTTGGTACAATAATTCCCTTTTTTTTACCCACAGTTTGACTTTTATGAGCGAGCGCTCATATTATGTTTTTGTAACGACGTAAGCGAGCCTTCTGAGGGGGCTTCATTGGCACATTACATTATATAACAAAAGACAGATTTCACAGATGCATTTTAAAAAGTCGGAGTCGATATTTTTAACAAACATCTGATGCAGTGCCCGGGGCAATCGTTGATAGATTTTTATTAATTCACGATATTTCTTCAGCCTATTTGTCATTCTGGAATATACACCGTTTCAGGTTCGTTTGGGAATATATTCGTTCTTAGAAGCACCCTAAACGTGTTTCGCGGGTGAAGGTCACAAAGCAAATATCCATAACGCTGACTTGTGGCTTCTTTATAAACCTCCAAAAACTCCTTACGCTCATTCGGGAACATTTGATTGGCTAATACCCCAATTTGTGACATATCTCTACTTTGTGCGAATAAGATTAGATATTGTGTATTTAGCGATACATCGCGCATGTATCTATTTTTCAAAAATAGATTCTGGTTGATGAAGAATACGCGTATGTTGAGATGGTGGGAGAACACTGTAAATGTCTCGGCAAACGTTTTATCCTTTTCCAACATGAGATCGTCAATTACAATAACTGTATGTTCATTACCTTTTAACGAATTAACGTCATATACACCCTTGTGGAACGAAATTTCATCTTGGTACTCGTTGAACACTGACTGATACGTCGAATAGCACCATATTACTTAACGCACAAATTTTGAGAACATCCCCCCCCCTTATCTTTAATGATTTTCAGCATAAATACAGTTTTTCCACATCCTGTAGGGCCAGATATAATACATGTGGAGGGACTTGTGAACCAGAATTTTTCTACAGATTCCATCTCTAACACGTCACACCCCTAAGTGGGTCATTTACAAAATATTACAAATTTTGAGTGCTGCTCCTTATATTTTGTTTTTCTTCCACAGAACCGTGAATGACGACGATGTACAACCCCCATCATCGATATCACAGAAGAATCCGATCACCGTGCAGCTACAGAACCCTTCCCCGCTGACGGAACCTCACCAGCGACACCTGTAACATGCAACAGTTCAAAGCGGAAGCATGATGAAGAGACGTCCACGTCAGGTATAAAGCGTGCCAGGATTGCGCTGGTTGTTAGACCCCCAGTAATAGAGCCCCAACCCTCTACGTCTTACGACACAACCCCCACAATAGTACCTTCCTCAAATATGCCCTATTATTCAGTTCCGGGTACTTCCTCCACAGCAGCTTCTCATACTGTGGAGGATGGTATAACATTCGGGTTGGTGCACACCGCTACCCCCACCCCTGCCCTGACTAGAAATCGGTACGTGGTCAGGGTTGACCCTGGATCCATGTATACCAACGGACTGCGACGTGTAGTTGAACGTATTGTGGAGTTTGCCCTTGAGAACCGCGACGAACCTGAAGTCCGGACGAGGTTATCCTTCAGGTTCGGGTCAGATCAGGGGGACGATTTTCGGGTAGTAATAACGGTCAGACGTTTGGCGGCTGTAGACATAGAATATAACTTGGGCCGTATAATGCAAGACTCTCACAGTAGTACATCCTTTAATATGGACAACTTCATGGTAGTTATTGACAGAGTATTCCGGGTTGCGGGTCATGGTGCCACACCTTGTACTCTTAATTTCAATTCTCCGGTTATTTACAGAAAGCATTTAAACATCGATCGCAGTTGTGGTTTTATAGCAATAATCTTAGCTCATATGTTCACTGTGCTAAATACTTGGACGCAAAAAATTTGGCTGCCCACGGTTGTGCAGCGTGCCCGTAAACTTGCTTCAGATTATAAGCTTGAGTTTGAGTGTAATATGGGTCCTGAAGAACTGAGAAGGGCCGAGAAGGAAATATATTATTATATATCATGACGAGGTTTGTAGTGAGGTTGTGGCTAATGGCCTGTGTGAGTTTTTAACAGACTTGTTAAACAAAAAGGATAAATATGGGTAGATGTTTCTCTCAAATAGCGCACCGGATTGTGAAGGTGTTTAGTTTGTGGAAATGAACGTCTGGTGAGTAATAAAACATTAAAGCCGGTATTGCTTCATGTAGCGGAAAAATCTGTTTGTCCAGTATAATGGGCACAAGTGTTCGAACAAGCCTGTACACGCTTCAGCATTTTATGGTATGACTCGCTGGTATGACTCACTGGTGGCATGGATGCCCACGCGCTGAATGTGTGGTCACAGGGGACCTTTATGGAAGATCCCCCGCCGACAGCCTCGCATGGACCCAAACCGTGATCAACTTATAGGCTCCCAGTTCACTCACAAAATCGTGTTGGAGCAAGAGTACGATGCACGGATGGAAACAGATGCCCAGTACCGTGAAGAAATAAGGGTCATCGAACGTTCAATGGTGTTGGACCCCCTCAAATGCGGTGACAGCTTGTTTGGAGGGCGCACAAACCCACCTGTGGCTCATAGTCATCTCAGAGCTTGAACCGACTAGACGTGCGAATACGATGGAACTTCTTTGAGAAGCATTCTCAAAGCCGCGTACGATGTGTCCGTGACGAAGTCATTGCGCGTGTTCAGGCGTGAAACCGGCACCATTAACTATGTACTTGAAACGACTTGTAGGCAAGCAAACTCTGGTAAACGTAATGTTATTTATTTAAGTGTTGAGGAGATTAATAGAGTCTTCGTGATAGTTGAGAAGTGGGGAGAGGACCGTTTTAAAATACCTGCAAGCGTAGGTACAAGAAGAGAGCAGCTTAGTGATGCCCCATCATATGCCGTTGTTTGCACGTTGTGTATAAATAACGATCAGCCATGCATTGATATACGACTGATGTAGAAAAATGCATCTGATAATAACGTTCTTGTCCCTACGCGAAACCATTTCATCCTCGACAGAATGTTTGAAATCGTCGGATTCCGCAATGCGTTCTTGAATACGCATAAACCACTCTGCTCGACGGATTTATCGAATGTAGGAATGAACAAGGCGAGAATGGTCTAGAGCTGGATGCATATTTAAAAGGTTTAGACTCTTCGAAATATCCTGAACTTTGGTACAAAGCACTTGAGCGGTACAGGGCAGAGCTTGCCTACACTGTTCACCCTGAAGAGCTGTACCTCTATATAATGAATAGCTGTCGTTACGAGTTGGAAGATTATTTCAATTGCCGCTATGCAGAGTGAAGAAGAGTTCACGATTGAAAAGTTCGGGACGGTAAGAAAAAACCCTCGATTGGAAAGGAGTGTTTATAAACTTGTATTTAATAATGATGTTGTGGTTAACGATGACCTCTTTGTGCGCGCTTTTGATTGTATTCTAGCCGTGTTTAAAGATAACTTGCCAACCGAACGTAAAGTGTGCACAAAAATAGTATTGAACGATATGAAAGCCATTTATGTCGAATATAGGCATCCGTGTAACTTGAGCTGTGAAATAATGCTTGGACGGTTTTACCGTGTAGTGCAAAGTAATAACGATGTGAATTTAGACTCGATTAAGTGTGAGTTTAGCGTTTAACGCCGTAGAACATAAAGTATTTTGATGTATATTTATTTATTTAATTATTTAATTGTGTATGTATATATTTCCTGTACTAATATGCAATTGATTATACGTTTTGTATATTATTATTTTCAATATATTTAATTAATATAACTGTGTATATATATATATTTTTTCCTGTACTAATATATTGTTGGTTATACTACAACGTTTTGTATATTTTTTATTATATATTTCTCGTTCGTATTTCTTATGCTATTATTATTTTTTGATCATAGGGTATATATTCAATTGCATATTTATTTTTATTATATATTCATCGTTCGTATTTCTTACGCTATTATTATTTTTGATCATATATATTCCATTGTATATTTATTGTCTATATATTTCGTGAACTTGAATCCATTAATTCGTCTAAATAAACAGAATGATGTAATGGTGTTTTATTTAATTCTTTTGGTTGTACACGACACTTAATTACAGCAAATGGCTGCCTTCTAAGACGAATTTCTAAGCCAACTGCCAAATATATCTGGATAGCACAATCTGGCAACCCCAATAATGTACACCTGAACAAGCCAATTACTCCTTGTCAACTGGCTGGTTAAGCCAGAATATATGCATTAATTAAATAAATAGCGCAATCTGGCAGCTCAGCCAGATAAGCCAACTGGCTGATTAGGAACATATTAAGACAACGGCCGCTCGGCTGAAGTCTTAATATGCCCTTGGCTCCTGCCAGGGGAACACCTCTCTTCCTCTCTCCTTCTCCTCTCTTTCTCTTGGGGGATAAGTCCGCCTCCAAGTTGCGTATCCCTTGTTGCTCTTGCAACATTCCCCCTCCCCCTTTGTTGCATAACATTTTGCAACAAGGGAGTTGGCACTGGTGCCAACATTTCCTTTGCAACATTGATCAACATTTTCAATTGCACTGCACTCCCTCCTTTAGCGCCCATACTACTATATATATGAAAAGGTTCATGAATAGCTTGGATAATCGGATTGGTTGATTTTTTAGTTCTTTGCATTGAACTTGTCTTGTTACCTCCAGGAAGCTCGGGACATTGCGGGTAAGAAACATTTGCGAAGCTGAGCATCTCGTGGATAATTTATGCAAGAGTCTAAAAGACTTGTTGTACATCAAATTTAGGGTTCTGCCATAACCTTTTTTATAATTCACCCAGAGTTGCTGTCCGTATATATTACTGCAGAAAGTACGAAAGAAAGTGTCTTTAGCTTCATTTGTACAGAACCGGAAGTTCCTTATAGTCATATTCGCTTTAGCACAAAGGCTTTGAGATTGTTTTCTTATATCTGAGTCATCACTCAAGGAGCTGGTGATAGTTTGATCCGTCGCCTATTGACTTTATCGATCGTCGGAGAGCAGGAATTTGTGGATGGGCGAACAGATATACTGTACATTTGGAATTTCCGTTAGCTGGTCTCTGGGGACCCAAATAGCTAGCGGGTAATGCAGTGGCGTATGGCTTTAGTCTCAGGTATCGCCAGGTGTTGTTACTTAATTTACATTTACTTAGCCTGATGATCCAGCCAGGTCATTAAAGGCCATAAAAGATGATTGTGGCAATAATATGAATCCCTAGGGAGAAGAATGGTACTTGGCTTCATCGATGGATAACCGTCGGGTAGTTTTCCAAAATAGCTGGAAGTAATCGGTTACATCAGCATTTAGGTCGGCTCTTTTGAACATTTCTGGGCAATGAAGTTGGCTGTTTCAGCCTTTCAGTCAGCCAAAATCGCTTTACTGGCTGATATTTCCTTTGTCTCCCTCTTTCTAACTGCAGAACCGAACGGGGATGGGTGTGCTGAAAATCGTTCCTAAATTTGTATATATATTTTATTAGAAGTAATATATATCTTTTAGTTTAAACTAAAGTTATATTTTAAACTGTGCATACATTTTATTTGAAGCGATATATCTTTTAGTTTATTTTTATTCGGCTTCAAAAGTTTTTCAGAACTATACTTGCTATTATTAAGTAATATATTTATTTTAAATAAGTTATTATAAACGTACCAAACCAAAGTGAGTATGGATGAGTTGTAGGAAGTTGGTGGTTTAGGACGGAATATGGGTGTGGTGGATAAGGCACATTGATGATGGGCCGTGAGGAGTGTTGGCTGGCTCCTAAACTTCATATTTCCCTCGTATAAAAACATTCACTAATTTTTAATATTAAGATAAGTGGTTACCCTTAAAATTCCTATTTATACATTATTATTATTATTATTATTATTATTATTATTATTATTATTATTATTATTATATATATTAAAGTTTTGTAAAAGGAATAAACAAACAAACTATTATATTGCGTGTATATATATATATATATATATATATATATATATATATATATATATATATATATATATATAATATATATATATATATCATTTTCAACGTAAAACTTTTGCCCTTTTTTTCTTTTTGACAATTAAAAAGCCATTGGCGGATTAAAGAAGCCATAAGGATTAAAAGAGATTACAAAATTTACTTCTGAGAATAACCCCCTCATTTCCCCTCATTTCCCCTCCTGCCCCTATTCTTGCGCTTTGCAACCATAATATATATATATATATATATATATATATATATATATATATATATATATATAGAGAGAGAGAGAGAGAGAGAGAGAGAGAGAGAGAGAGAGAGAGAGAGAGAGAGAGAGAGAGAGAATAATGCATTCTTTCAGTTTGTATTGTACCTTTACATTATTGAATATATTTGCATCTACAGTTTTACAGAAATATTATATTTTTGTCGTGTAAGAATTGCAAATGCAATTTACAGTTAAATAATTAGATTTGCATTTAAATAGTAGAGAAAATTGGAATTTCTTAGCATCGATAGAAACTTTTATTTGTTTCTTTAAGAAAAATTCGGAATAGCTTTCAATAGGAGAAAAAAGAATTAAAAAAACCTGCCGATGGAAAAGTGTTGCTTCAAGAATTCGAAAACGCGACGTGGAAGAAGAAACATGAAGAAAAATACTCCGACTCCAGGTTTAATAAAACTAGTAGCAAACTTAAAATGTGTTTTACAATTTCAGTAATGGGAATAGCAGCCTTCCTTTGGATTACTTTTCCTTCTTTCCAGTCAAAGTATGAAACAAAAGTTGGTTACCAAAATGGAAATTATTTCTTTTTATTTTTTCTATTTCCATTTGAGTGGTCACCTAAGATTTCCCATCTCAAAGATGGTCTCCATTTCAGGTTTATGCGGTCTGTCCAAAATTGGAAAGTTTGGATATAAAATTGCGATTAGAATCGCTTTGCAGCGTTAGCAAATCACTTTTATTTGTGCTTGCCTTATTTTACGGAACTTTTCCCTAAATTTATTTCTAAACTCTGAACAAATAATAACGTAGTCTAAGTCTATTTGGAGCAGTCATGCGAATATCTGGACTTTACGATATTACTTTGTAGCTACTGGACATTTCTTTCTTATATACTTTACAGTAATACTTCTACACGCACCAACTTCCATGGCCACAGGATTAGTAAAACATAAATACAGGTAATGATAGTATGTCCGTGTAGGATATGTATATGTATATGTATATATATATATATTATATAATATATATATATATATATATATATATATATATATATATATATATTGGGTCGGCAAAAAAAGGGAGACCTTTTAATTAAATCCTTCATATCTCGGCAAATACGGTGCAAAGAACTATGAAATTTTAGCATGTTAGTAATATATAGGTAATTTTATGGTTTGTATACCATCTTTTAGCATTTTAGCTGAGAAATTGGATTTATGGCGAATATTTCAGAAAAATCTTGCTAATCATAGGTTCAAGTTGATAATTAAAGCGATTTTAATTAACGTAAGCCAACTGCAGGAGGTTTGGACAAGCTTCTCAAGAAAATCGACAAAACAGGAGATATCAAAAGAATACCAGGTAGCGGTATTAAATTTGGCCACCAAACAGCCCTGATTTAAATCCTGTCGATTACGGCCTTTGGGAAAATTTGTCACAGAGAATTTAAGAAATGTCGCTCATTTACGACAGCTTCTTCTGGAAAAATGGGATGAGCTACCAAAAGAACAAATCAATAAAGCCATAGATGAGTTCCGTCCTAGAGTGAAAAAGGTTGTAGAAGTCAATGGTAAACATATCAAGCAGTTTTTTTAACATGAAGGTAGCATCATATGTGAGTACTTTGTAACTTATTATCTGCTCATACAATGCAGTAGTAGTAGTGTAAATGGAGAATTTCCAGTGGCATAAAGAAATGTTCAATAAATCCGTAATTTTCATTAGTTTTCTTTGAAATCCGCTCACCGTATAGGAAATTTACTTAGTTGTGGGGTGGGAAAAAAATATATTGAAATCTGACCATAACTTTGGATTTTACAGCCAAAGTTCGAGGTCTCCCTTTTTTTTTTGCCGACCCGATATATATATATATATATATATATATATATATATATATATATATATATATATATATATATATATGGGATGAATTTCACAATTAAACACTTGAAATGAATGAATGCAGCAAACCTACAAGGAAAAAGAAAAACGATTCCAAGGCCTTTCGTGTATTCAGAGCTACACGTCATTCCCTGACGAGGTGTAGCTCTGAATACACGAAAGGCCTTGGAATCGTTTTTCTTTTTCCTTGTGGGCTTTCAGCATATATATATACATATATATATATATATATATATACACAGTGTGTGTATACATATATATATATATAGAGTGGTGGTTGTGGTTGTTGTTGTTGTTTAGCCGATCAGCCCACCTAATCGAGCAAGCCGGCAGCACGCAAGTAACTGATCGCCCTCTCCGGAGTGGACCAGAGGTTCAGCGCATTAGTGATGTTGTGTTGTGTTCTATGTTGTGCTAGAGTGGTACAGTCTCTCATAATGTGTTCAATTGTTTGTGGTGTGTCCTGGCACAGGTGGCAGGTGTCGTCTGTGGAGTTGTCTAGTCTTGTTTATATGTCTGTAAATTGGGGTGATGTCCACATCGGAATCGTGCTAAGTTAACTTGATCCGATCTACTCAGGCTGATCTCTGACCAGTGGTGGGCACCGTTAACCAAAAAGTTAACTTCGATAACGATAATCCGTTAACCCCAATTTTTAACTCCGATAACGATAATCCGATAATTTTACTACAAAGTTAACGGAAGTTAACGATAATCCGTTAACGATAACTATTTCTTTACTAACATTTAAAAAAATCAAGGAAAAAGCTTTAAAACCCATAGAAAATGTTTATTTATGCAAAATCCAACAATAAATAGGTATTTAACTGTATTTTTATCAAGTTTTGCAACTTTTTTGCTTAATAACTTTTTATTTTATTTTTAATAAAAAATGTACTGATTACATGTTTTGAAACCCTTGTAACCACTAACCATTAACTAAATTTTAATTTACCAGAGAATTATTATGGCGGGAACTGAAAGGTAAAATTAAATTTTAGGCACATTTATTAAAGACTATGACACAATGTGCTAGTTGCCCTTCAGAAAGACCAACTTCTCAAAGTTAGGCCCAACTGCCAGTCTTGACCTCTTGGGCCTCAGGATGTCCTTGCCGAGAGAGAAGAGCCGTTCCACTGCGGCAGAGGACGGAATTGGCAGTCTGAAGTTATGGCGGAAGTTAACTGGTCCGATAACGATAAATGGAAATTAACTTCCGTTAATAGTCCGTTAAAAAAAGTTAACTTCGTTAATTAACTGTTATCGGATTAACGCTTTAGTGCCCAACACTGTCTCTGACCTGTTAGGACTGCATTCGGACCGAGTCGTGTCAGTGCTTTGTGGGTTAGGTGTGTGTGAATGTGTTTTCTGTATTGTGTGATGTCTGTGGGGCGTGGTATGGAATGGAGTATTTGGTTATAATGTCTCTCTGGTGTTACCTTAATAGTGCGAGGTGTCGGTGCATGATTGTACATGTAGTGGCAAGGGTGTTGTGGATTGATTATCGCTGCTGCCATGAATTGTGTTCCCCTCATGTCTAAATAACTGAGCGAATATATTGTTTGTATATGAGTGATGTTGTTCCCTGCTGGTGTCCAAAGTTTGTGCCTGTTAGTACCCTAAGCGTGTTAAGTCTTGACGTACATTTGTTTTTAATGTTCTGAATGTGGTTTGCAAAAGATAATGATGTGCTGTATGTGACCCCAAGTATTTTGGTCCTGTGAGTGTGTGGAATGTTGGTGTTGTTTTGTGTAAGCTGTGGAGTTATCTGGTTTTCTTTTGTGTTGCTTGTTAGCAAGGTGATGGGTGATTTTGTGGGCGCTACTTTGAGTCTATTGAGTGTGTCAGTCTTGTATACTGTTTATGTATGTTTGTAGGTTATTTGTAGCAGTGTCGATGTTGTTGTGGGTGGAGTTTAGAGTGATGTCATCTGCATATGATAAGGTAAGCTTGTTATCATGGGTATTGGAATGTCATGCATATATAAGTTGAACAGTGTTGGTGAGAGAAGAGAGCCTTGAGGGACCCCGTTTGGAAAAAGCTTGTTTTTGGATGACTTGCCATTAAATGTGACATGCGAGTATCTTCCTGAAAGATAGTTGCTCAGCCACCTTTTGGTGGTTAAGTTGCTGGGCTGCTGATCGGAAGGTCGTGAAATCGAGTCCGGGCGAGAATTTTGTAATTTCTGATAACTCGTGGTGGTTAATGGTTCGGACTCCACGTTAAGCTGTAGTTCAAGGTGGAGCAACAAGCTTGACCGTCGTCAGAATGAACAATTCCAGCGGAAGCAAAACCAATGTTAACCAAGAAAAATGCTATACAGTATAATTCCTAAAAAAAATAATTGCATGCAAAAGATATATATATATATCTAGACCTATATTCACTGTAAAGGAGAAGAGAGAGATACACCATTATTTACACTTGGAAAATAATGGAGAAACTAGTTATGTAGACTAGACGCATTTTCACAAAAGCTAAAACCAAGAAGCATTTTTTGGTAAAAGTGGTAGCAGAGCTGATTTTACACAATTTGACCATGCTGAAACCGAATATGGCTGTTACCAAGCTGTATTTGTAATATTTAAGTCTCTAGAATAAAAAACATAATGGCCGCCCAAACCCCATTTAAGCCTTAGTTTTTTCACTTATAGCTTCATATGGTTCTTGTAATGTCTATTGTATATATATATCGATCGTTGTTATTTGGTGTTTATTTCTATATAGCTATTTTAAAATTTAATCGTTTGCAACACAGGTTTTAGATATGGGTGTGTAACAAAATGGATGACTGTGACTTGTGTGTGCGTACAATATACGAATGTTAACGGCTGTTGTGTACTTATATAATCAAGAGTTTCCATGATAAGGTTATATCAATCGCATAGACACAACTATATCACAGTTCTGATATTTAAGGCAATGGTACAATAATTATTAGTATGCAGAAAGTCAGTATACGTTTATAGTTTAGAACCAGTCTTAAAATATCATTACTGTAGACAATGATAACTGCATCATTTATTATTCTGTCGCAATAATCTCTGCACACATAAGGTTTTATTATTATTATTACTGTTTATTATTATTATTTTTATTTTGTTGTAACATTGTTACCAGGTCATAACCAGGTCATAAAGGCCTTAATGTAAGTGAGGAATATGCTATATTGTGTGTCCCTGACAGCTTGTATATGTTCATACGACTACTGTATGGTGGGCAGAACTTGTTAGATAAAGGACCTGAAGATGCTGCAGAAATTGTAGATAATACCCAACATAAGGTGCTGAGTGTTGCTCAAGATCTAATTTATGGTGTCAGTGGTGGACGGAAATGGACACCAAAGCACATAGGTCTTGGAAACTGCCTTCATCAAGCCACACGCTCAAAGGATTTGGTCAAACTTTTTCATGAAGCTGGGCATGTTCTAAGCTATGAGCAAATTCTACAGCTTGATCTGGATTAGCAGAGCATACCTCACAGTCAATGGACTTGGCAACTGGTACTGTCATACCAAATAATTTGGTCCCTGGTAGATTTGTTCACTATTCAGCAGATAACATAGATATACTGGATGAAACATTGGATGGAAAAAACACTTACCATGCAACACAGATTGCAGCGTGGCAGCGGGGTCCATCACCTGCTCCAGTACTTGATCAAATAAAACCATCAGCTAAGCGAATTTTGAATGTACCTGAAGCCATGGAGCTGCTATTTCCTGTAGATAAAAAGGTCGAAAAAAAGTAGTCCAGTTTTCTCAAAACCTGTTAAGAAAGAGTGGTTTGAAACAACAGGAAAGGATATCGAGTCTGTCCAAAATGCAAAGGCTACAGACCTTTCTAATTCTAATGCTATCTAGAATAACTTGTTTGTACATTTAATATGTATATTTTGAATAACATAGTCATGCTTGAGCAAAAACAAGAGATAAAACAACGTATTTAGCCAGCCATTTTGTTTTTTGCATTTTTAATATAAATCATTAAAATAAATTTTGGTAACAAGTTAATTTGTAATAAGGAGGTCCCAAGTAAGTTAAAACTGCCTGCTACCAACTTTTACCAAAAAATGCCTCTTGCTTTTTTTTCGGGTGACTTCTCCACTGTTACGTCTAGTCTAAGTCTCTAATGTTACTCTGAACCTTATAACTCCTCAAACAACGGTGGAAAGTAGAAATGGTAGACTGTGTCGTATTCCCAAATTGAAGGCGATAGAGGGAACATCCTTAACCCTGAAAGAAAATAGTTTTGTTGTGAGAGGACCAAAACTGTTTAATCAGCTGCCCAAAGACCTAAGAAACACGAAGGGAGTTGCAATGGACATCTTCAAAAGAAGATTAGACGCCTGGTTCAGAACAATCCCGATGAGCCGGGCGTACCTGGCTATGTGAGGGAGGTGGAGAACAAAAGAAACCAACGCACTACTTCACCAGGCCAACTCGAGAGGAGGGGCGACAAGTTTGACCCTCGCGAAATGAAGAATCATCGCGCGGAACCTTTGTAATGTTGTAAGGTAAAGTATAAATATAATATATATATATATATATATATATATATATATATATATACATACTGTACGGTATATCTTTTTCCATTTTTCCATATCTTTTTTCAGTGAATATGGGATATTTTTAAGATATTAACTGGAATAAATAACCTATGAAATAATTTACGGCATAAAAAAGCTTGTTATCAATAAAAAAGTTTTTATTCAACATTTTCATCTACAAACGTGATTTGTATTACATAAAAACAACTTTTATGAAGCAAAGCTTTGAAAATGATTTACATGCAGTTATATTGGAAAGGAACATATATACATATACACACACACACACACACACACATATATATATATATATATATATATATATATATATATGTTTCCTATATGAAACCATTTCTCAATGTAATTTCAGCTTGTGTAATATTGAGCTGCAATAGACTGAAAATCCAGTTAGATTTTATGATATAAATTACATACGAAAAGAAAAGATTTCATGCCACATTTTTATTGGAAGAAATATTTTTTATTTTGGTCATAATTGAAATTTTAATTATATATTATATATATATATATATATATATATATATTATATATATATATACGTTAAATAAATGCATTTGTGTTTCACTGCTTTCGAGTGATGAGGTCATACAATTTGTTTTTATGGTTTATTTAAAGATGTCTCATGATGGCTTCCATTTGCACAAAATGGAATGAAAAGAATTTAGTTAAACTGTAAACATTTAATTCCTTGTTTTTATGAATGATCGTATTAACTATTCAAATTAAAAGGAAATTGGAAAAATACAGTTCACCTGTAAAAAAATCGATACAAGCATTTACAGTTGCAATGACTGTTGTGAACTATTGAGGCGACTCTAAATATTGCCATCTTTAATGATTATGATTCTTAATGTATGTATGTCTTTCTTCATTTCGTTCACAATTGTCTTTGCAACAGGTTGGGTGATACTTCTGCAAGGCTTGCATCATTTTAAGGAAACTGTGCTGTACTATCTCATATATATGTGTGTGTGTGTGTGTGTGTGTGTGTGCGTGTGTCTGTCTCAATGTCTGTATGTGTTAAAATGTATGTACTTATGACTTCTCATATGACATATTAGTAAGTATATTTTAAAATTAGGTCAAATTTTAGGAAAGATTCGTTTTCTCATGCACAAAACTAATTCTCTTGTATAATTTTTTCCGATATACCACTATAAATGTTGGCCTCTATAAACCGCAGTGCGCCTGGAACATGTTACGAATACATTATAAGAAGGAAGTGTCCTGAGAATCACGTATTGTACTTGTATCCAAATTCTTTTCAAACTCAAATTTCTATAATTATTCAAGCATGAAAACTTCCCTTCCCATGTAGTTTATACCCAAAGTTTTACTTAAATCTTGGAGAGGACAAGACTGAACAAAGTTTCTTCGACTTTCTCCGAGTTTCTTCGAGTAAACTCAGCCAAATTCATTGCTGTCTTTCCAACTTTGAGACCTCGTTCTGCGATTCTTTTGGGGACGTCTGAATGGGCTCGATTAATGTTACCTAAAGTCATTTGCCTTCGCATGAGGCAGTAAAAGAAGATTAAGTAGTTGGAGCGCTCTTAAGTAGACCTCGCACCGTATGGTGAATTCATCTGAGGAAAATGACTTCACTACTGACTTTAATGACATTAGAACGAAAGGCATCATCTGTCTGTCTGTCTGTCTGTCTCTCTCTCTCTCTCTCTCTCTCTCTCTCTCTCTCTCTCTCTCTCTCTCTCTCTCTATATATATATAATATATATATATATATATATATATATATATATATATATATATATATACATCCATGTCCGCTTTTTTATTTTTTTATTTATTACTCTGCAACTGTGCAATATATATGGTCACGCCGCAACACCTCTTGCTGTTAAATCAGCAATGAGGTAAAGCGACACTGTGTCTGTTCAGCAGCTGATGTAGCGACTCGTAGATGATTCAGATCCCGCTTAAAGTTGTAAGTCCCCTCCAACACATGACCTCTGCTGTTACGGAGGAAGTTAAACAATCCGAAACATTTTATATATATATATATATATACATACACCTTTCAACCTTTCAGGTGTTCTGTGCGATGATTTCTCATTTCACTGGAGTCAGGCTTATTGCCCCTCCTCTTGAGTTGGCCTGGTGAAATAGAGAGTTGGTATCTTGCGCTCTCCACTTCACATAGCCAGGTACTCCCGGCAAATCTGGAAGTGTTCTGAGCCAGCCATCTAGTCTTCTTCTGAAGATTTCCACCACTACACCAGTCGTGTTCTGTATTTCCTTGAGCAGCTGACTGAACAATCATGGCCCTCTCACAACAAAGCTATTTTACTTCGGGGTTGAGGCTGTTCCCTCTCTAGTCTATAGTTTGGGAACACGACACAGTCTTCCTTTCCTACTTTCCACTGTTGTTTGGTGGGTTATAAGATTCAAAGCAATATTAGGAACTAGTTCCTCCATTATTTTCCAAATGTAAATAATAGTGGGCCTCTCTCTTCTTCTTTTCAGTGAATATAACTTTGATTCACTTAACCTTTCCCAGTAATTTATTTCTTTGCATCTATTGATTTTGAATGTGAAGCTTTTCTGAATCCCTTCTAGTTGACTAATGCCTTCCATTTATTTTGGGATGTGTTAAGACAGCAACACTCCAACTTTGGTATGATCAGTGTTTTCAACAGAGTAATCATTATATTCCTGTCCCTTCTTTTAAAGGTTCTCAGTGTCTGTTCAGTTATTCTTTTTTGCTTTGTTTACCTCTATCTTATTTTGTGTTAAAATTTCGCATCATCAGTTATTATAGCTCCTAAATCTTTGGTCAAAGAGTTTCTCAGAATTACATAGTCCGAATAAGTAATGGTAAATGACAAATACTATAGTTTTTTCTTTTTCATGATGCTAGCCCGACGTGGGCAATGGGTCACTCGCAAAGAGGTCCCAAAAATATAGCTTCCCTCACCAGCTATCTGCAAAGCAGATAGGATCCAGCTTTGGGACAGGATCTAGGATTTAAAGCAGCCTAGCCCAGCTACATTTAGAACCTCAATATAAGCAAAAAACTCGCTGCCTTCACGTCAGATTGAATACATCAAAGAAAAAGGGGTACCTATTATATTTTTAGCCAAAAACCAAAACTTAAACCTCAACTGCGAGTGACCCGTTGCCCACGTCGGGCTAGCATCATGAAAAAGAAAAAACTATAGTATTTGTCATTTACCATTACTTATTCGGACTATAGTGGATCTAATTTTCCTAGAAGAGTTCCTTGTTCCATGCACGGTCTGTGTGTATCATAAAAAACCTCAGGGAATCATTCTGAGTTCATTCCCATATATATATATATATATAAAACAACAGTGACCAAATATATATGGTAAACATCTCTTTTCAATTAGTAATTCTTTTTGTAAAACCTGTTTTAAGACTTTGACTAATAATAACTGTATATAAGAAATATATGAATCAATAAATTAATTTTCATATCTTCTACTTATAATTTAGAAATGTGCCATCCATTATAGTGAATGAAAGTGTTAACGATACTTTAAAATGTTGATTTTCTGCCTCAGAGGTACAGAGTTAGAGTCCCCAATTAAGAAAACCTATCTGATATATATATATATTTTTTTTGTATTTGGCTTTATTATCATCTTCCAAATAAATAAAAATTGCTGCCATTGGATTCAACAATTAAGTGGTATCATTCCTTATCGGCTTCCTTTCATATTAAATTCCGTTTCCATGGCAACCTTTTCCCGTGGTTCAGTGATCACTCTCCTGCTAGCCATAGATATTAAGTTCAAAGGAAGAAGTCTCAGTATGAATGGTTGAAAATAGAGAGAAATAATTATTTATAACTGTATCGTCTAGTGGCCATTCTAAATGCGAATTTGGATATATAAATCTGCATGGATCTAATCGTTTTAGTGTGGATTTGGATTCGCATCTGTGTATATACATCGCATCTGTGTATATACATCGATGTCAAAAACTGAATTTTGAACTTTCCTTTGAAAATGCATGACATCTTCTGAAGAAGGATCGTCACCAAGCATAATGGGTTCTGTATTTCATGCTTCCAGGAAGATTTACACGCAGATTAGTGTATTTATATACATTTTTGCCTTCAAAGTAGGGTAATTGCGAAGGAACAGTTTGGAAGCAATCAATTGCCATTAGACAGATGAATAATCATTTAGGCTACATTTCACCAATCAGTTCTGAATCTTCTATTTGATTGTATCGTTCAAATAGTTAATATCTTGTTAATTCGGTATCGAACCCATTAAGAACGAAATATTTTCTACCTGATGGGTCATATTATAGTTAATTTTATTTTATAAATGCAACCGTATAAAACGGAAAGATTTCCTACGACTCTTTCTAAATAGGTTAAGAATTAAAGACTTTTTTATTTTCTCAATACGATAATAATAGTTTGGAGTTGGCTTTTGATTTTTTTCGCTTGGAATTTGGAGTAATTTGGAGAAAGGGTTGCATTATTTAAGGTAGTTCTTGTTTAATATTATTTTTTTAGTTCCATTTACGTGTTTTACCAATGAATTATAAATGGAATTTCCATTTAAAAATCAGCCGATCAGTTAATAATTATTTAGTCAGCCATTTTCCATGATAAAGTTTTATAGATTTTTTTACAAGGCTGTCTCATTTCCTTAATGTATATATCGGCAATTTGCTGCTAATTAGAGCAAAAAATTAAGTAAAAAAATTAAGAATAAAGGGGAACTGATCTGTTCTGTAATAGTGACTAATCAGTTATTTTTAGCAATCATCTTTGAAGTTAATGTTACTTGTTGCTCCTGTAATATATATATATATATATATATATATATATATATATATATATATATATATATATATATATATATATATATATATATATATATATATATATTGTTATGTTCCCACTTACGTTATTATTATTATTATTATTATTATTATTATATGTACTGTATATAGAAATACTTTTGTTTTTAGGCCTGTTTCGTCTGTTAAGAGAAAACAACGTTAATTAGGTTTCTCTGTACCTTCTATTAGAGGTGAAAAAGACAAACTAATGAAAAAAAAAAATCTATTACGCAAATGAGTTTAACACCAAACAAAAATACAATGCAAAAATTAAAATTTGACATCAATGAAATTTGTTAAAGAAATAACATTTGAGATACTGATTCTTTACTTTAAGAATTTTAAATTCAGAATTAACACACGACAATTAAAACAGAATTGCTAGAATATTTTTGAGTTACAATTTTGTTGCACTTATAACAGCAGTAACCTTCCTTTGTGGACGAGATTAAATTCTTCTAACCAAAATTTTGTACACACACTCTTAGTATAAGCCAACACAATACAGTATATATTTCATACTTTGCGAGTGAGTAAGAAACTGATTCCGTTTTCTTCGGTTTACGTTAGAGCTATTCTTAGGTTAGGGGAAACTAAAGCTTTCTGTCTATTTTATCGAGCGACACACGAATTTCTTTCGCGTTTATTCTTTACTTTAAGAATTTAAGGGAGACCAATGTATAATTTTTGTTTCGTTTAGGCGACACGATCTTCTTCGATGTCTATCGTCTTAACTCCTGTAGCGAAAACTTCCTTATTTTTTTATTTACTTTACTTTTTTACTTTCCCTTTTATCATTGCTCTTTCTTCTCTTTGCACTCGATTCGCTGTACTTTATAAACATAGGCAGACGGATAGCGTGGCCTCCATTATGATTTTGAACAGCGAAAGGGCCTGGGATAAATTACACACTATTATTTACTATTTACTGACTTTTTATTTATGCCGAAACAATTGAACAAACGGGGGAACACGAGTACGGACCCATCGTTAACCTTTTATCGCGGAGGGAAACACAATTAAATATTTTAGAATCGCTCTAACATATTAATAACAAACACCTAACGAGGACGCCCGTCCGAAGACTGAATCGGGGCATCCTTCTTTCTCTCGGCCCATTTCAGGTGTTGCCAACCAGTATTTTATATTCTTAATTTCATACAAAACATTATTAATTTCTTATTTACGTACAAACCATCATTAAATTTCTTATTAAATATTATTATCTTCTTTATTAAACAAAACATTATTAAATTCTTATAAACAAACCATTATTAAATTCTTATAAACAAACCATTAAATTCTTATTAAACATTATTATCTTCTTTATAAAAAAAGATCACACTCCTAAACTACACTGATTCTTTTTTTTCGTTTCACTTTCGTTTTACGTTATATTTACTTCGCGTTTCTTGAAGAAAATTTTAAATTAAAATATAAAATCCCTTCTCGAGGTTCTTTCTCATACAAACCAAAGGATAAACTAAAACAATTTCGGCAATCATTCAACTCAAGAGGTATCAAACAACCGTTCGTTTTTTGATAACGCAAACTTATTTATACCCTTTCTCTGATTTCAACCCTAAGTTAAAAAAACAAATTTTAATTTTCGCGTAACATTAAATCGATCTTAAAATTATTTAATTCTTTCTTTCTACCATTTTTATTTATCTTTGGATATTTACACATACAAATTCGTTTCGTTTACATGGGCAAATTATATTTTATTTATTTATTTCTCCATTAACCTCATTACTTTACCCATACACCATACATCATAATATATATATATATAATATATATATATAATATGAGGCGAGCACGAGGGCGAACTCGCCAAACCAGTTTTGAGATAAACGCGTTAAACTCTGTGAGTTACGAGGCTGATATTTGGCTATACCAAGTTGTTTGTGGGTGTAGGGAAGGGTTGAACTATTCATTCGTGGAACAATCGCAAAATCGCCAATGTGGCGAGTTCGCCCCTCGTACACGCGACGCCTCATGTATAATGAAGTATAACAAATATATTAAAGTTTATAAAATAATACTTAGTAAGAAAGAGAGGAAATTAACACAAATAATTACGTTAATGGCAGTTTACAATGATTGAAGATTTGAATAATTAAAGTTGTAATCAATACAATTTAGTTCATTTTGAAATCAAAACAAATTTGCTGGGTATTTCCTTCGTTCAAATATTGGGTAAAGACAAAGAGAGCTTTTAAATCAGTTACGTGTATTTACCGTTTTAACGCGAGAAAATAATTTAGACCTTAAATGCAACGCGAAAAATTTCGGGCTTTAACGCGAGGTGGGGCTGTGATCGGCGCTTCGGGCCTTGTGCTAACCGCCACGCGACATCAGCCCCGCATCCATTGTTTCTGTGGAGCTTATTTTCTGTGGTGCATCTTATTTTCTGGGATGCATCTATGCCTTCTAATATGTCGTCACCTGGTCGCCTTAGGATAACTTTTGTCCGATGTTATTCACAGTTTTTTTGGGCCTTTTCCGAAATTTGGACTGTTTCCGATTTTTTTGAAAATAAGATATTTAATGTAGATTTTTACGCTGATTTAAAAAAATGCAAGTCTTTTTTTTTTAGAAATGAGCGGTTCAAAAGTTATGTTTGTTATTGTAATTTTGTATTAGGTCAAAAACTATAACAATACAACTGAAAACTAATACAAGAGTTATTGTATTCTTTAGTAATATTGGCTTATGCCACTAAGTATTTGTGTGAATAGATTTCGACTGTTATTTTTCTGTCCAGTTAAGTTACTTGAATGCCCGGTTAGGTCAACTAAATATCCGGTTAGGTTAACTGAATGCCCGGTTAGGTCAACTGAATGTCCGGTTAGGTCAAAAGAATGCCCGGTTAGGTCAACTGTACACCCTTGATGATTGGTTAGGTTAAGTCGTGATATTTTCGTTAGTTTTAACGAAAATATCACAACTTAACCTAACCAACCGTCAAGGGCATACAGTTGACCTAACCGGGCATTCAATTAACCTAACCGGGCATTATATCCCATACAAAATTACAATAACAAACATAACTTTTGAACCGCTCGTTTCTCCAAAGAAAGACTTACATATTTGAAATCAGCGTAAAAGTCTACATTAAATATCTTATTTTAAAAAAAATCGGAAACAGTCCAAATTTCGGAAAATGACCGTTTTTTGTATCATTTAATGTATTTTAGTGCTTTATTCATATTAGAACTTATTAAAAGTTTATTTTACTTATTCTACGTAATTTATGTTCAATATATTTTAATGTTGGGCCATTTTATACTTCACTTTTGGTTCACATGGAACGTAACCTTTTTTCTCAGAAGGTTCTTAACGAAATGTAACGCGAACCATTTTAATGAGAACTCCTCCGGAACGTAACCCCACGTTGACGGGGAGACATCTGTATATGCAGTAGAATACACTAACAAAGCGGCGTTATATAATGCGGTATGCGAACAACACGGAAAATATATAGGACAGTTACTTTTGATTACGCGCCCAAAACGCGAATAACGCGGTATTTATTGAGCTGAACGTGCAAAATTTAAGCCAGGCGCTCAGCAACCGTGGGCAGACGCGAGCCGAGAGCTTGAGACTGATTGAGAGGCAGTGTGACGTAAATGGTGAGTAGTATATTTTATGTTTTATTATTTTAATTGCACTTACATTTATATTATGTGTTTATTATTAAATTAAAGTTTATTTAAAGGTCAATATAATATTACTTTAATATTTAAGTGAAAGTTGTACATTTTGGGGGTCTTCTGAACTTAACCTAATTTTTACATAAAATCTTTAACAATACTTAACGACTCATGATTAAAATATTTTGACCAGCATGTTGATAATTTGTATTTTATTTAACATTTAAAACCGTAGGAGCACTTTATGGACATTATATATATATATATATATATATATATATATATATATATATATATATATATATATGCAAATAACTGCAATGACCGCGCAGTATATAAATGAATAGAAACGACATAAGTATTAAGGAACGTTTCGCCTCATTTTTCATTATTTCGTTATCTCTCCTCCTCGTGTGCAGAAACGTTCCTTAATACTTATGTCGTTTCTATTCATATATATATATATGTGGGATAGAACTCAGAATGGTCCCCTGAGGTTTTTTATGATACGGACCGCACAGACAGTTCTTCTGAGTGAATTAAATCCACTATAGTCCGAGTAAGTGATGGTAAATGACAAACACTATAGTTTTTTCTTCTTCATGATGTTAGCCTGACGTGGGCAACGGGTCACTCGCAAAGAGGCCCCAGAAATATAGTTTCCCTCACAAGCTATATGCAAAGCGGATAGGATCCAGCTTTGGGACACGATCTAGGGCCTATCTGCTTTGCAGGTAGCTGGTGAGAGAAGCTATATTTTTGGGCCTCTTTGCGAGTGACCCGTTGCCGACGTCGGGCTAACATCATGAAAAAAAAAAACTATCGTGTTTGTCATTTACCATTAGTTATTCGGACTACAGTGAATTTAATTTTCCCAGAAGAATTCCTTGTTCCATGCACGGTCTGTGTGTATCATATAAGGGGTTCCAAAAAACCATAGGCCCCCCATTTGCAGCTTACATGTTTACTTATATCAAAATAGTTTTTAGTGATTATAAAAATATATAAAATTCTTTATTTATTGCAGGTATTAAAATTACTCTAGCTGATAAAGTGATAATATAATGGCTTCTCAATTAATTGGTGATTCAGAGAGGCAACGTGTGATAGATCGCATACGAGCAATAACATTTCGGGAAGCTCGTGATGCTGGAGCCACCTTTATAACACTTTCATGGGTTGCCAAAAAGTTGCGAAGAAGTGAGGACTTCGTCAAAAGAAATTGGAATAAAACTTTGGATGAATGTGAAATGGATACAACCAAATCTGGGCGCCAAAATTTGCCACTCTCTCAGGAAACAAAGGACATCATTGAAAGGGGTACGCGTAAGCGGAAAAACAGCTGTGCTAAACTTTCTAGAGAGATCGAAGTGTTGAGAGGAAAGATCGTTAGTGGTGAGATCATTCAACTGTACCGTCATAGGCAAGATTTAAAGCCTTGGCATGAACTTCCAAAGCCAAGAAAAACTCAACTTAACATCGATGACAGAATGTAGTTTGCCCATTATCTTGAAGATTGGGATGTGGATGATTTCATGCATTTAGCTGTCTCCGATGAATTTTTTGTTTACGTAACACGTCGGCCTAACTACCAAAATGATCGAGTGTGGGCCACAACACCAGATGAAATCAAATCGATGACAATGAACATTATCGCGAATTATTAAAAAGTCCAGACTGTGTTGGTGTGTTTGTTTTGTTCACTGCAAAGAAGCTCATGTGGGTGCTGAAGCCAAATGGTCAGAGTTGGGATGGACAGTATTTTCGTGATATTATTCTCTCCCAGCATGTCATTCCTTTTCTAAGAAACCCAAACAATGTTATGGATGTCGATCAGGTCACACTTCTGCACGATAAGGCCACCTGCTTTAAGACATTAGCCACTCAACAGTTGTTGCGGAACCATGAGATCGATTTCTTTGGAAATGAAGAATGGCCAGGAAATTCCCCTGACCTGAACGTCTGTGAACACATTGGATCAGTTATAAAGGACAAGGTTGAATGTCTCTTGTTTCAAGAACCTGCAGCAAATCGATTTTCGAAGGATACAATGACGCAACACATTGAAACTGTTTTAGCAAATTTGCGTAACGATCAAGATCTACTCACGTCACTTTTGGCAAGCTACCCAAAGCGAATTCAGCTGTCTTGGAAGCCAATGGCGGGAACACCAAGTTTTAATTGTTTCTCATTAAATGTAGGATTAAATTCTCTTTTGTAAGGTATGTTTAGTTTTACTGTACCTCTAATGGTTTAGGCCATGGGCGGGGGGATAAGGTTTATTGGAGCCCCGTATATATAACCTTGTTAACCTTGTTAGGGTTCCGTGCGTCGATCTTTCTTCACACGAAGGTCAAGCTGGTGTCCCCGCCTCTAGTCCTGGCTTGGTGGAGGAGCGAGTTGCTCTCTTGCGCTCTCCACTGCACATAGCCAGGTACACCCGGCTCATCTGGTACAGTCCTGAGCCAGGCATCTAGTCTTCTCTTGAAGACTTCAACTTTGACCCCTGTAACGTTTCTGAGGTCCTTTGGAAGCTGGTTGAAAAGTCTTGGCCCCCTAACAACCAAGCTATTTTCCTTCAGAGTTGAGGAGGTCCCTCGTCAGCCCTTTAATTTGGGAACGCTACACATTTTGCCTTTCCTATTTTCCAGCGTTGTTTGGATGGTAATTGGGTTTAGTTTGAAGTTTGGTACCAGTTTTTTTATCATTTTCCATATGTAGATTATAATATACCTCGCTCTTCTTGTTTCCAGGGAGTACAAATTTAGTTTACCTAGTCTTTTCCAGTAGTTGAGTTCTTTGCAGCCATCAATCTTTGCTGTGAAATGTCTCTGAGTTGTTTCTTCTAGTTTATTAGTTTCTTCTTTTTTATATGGGGACGTGAAGACTGAGCAGTATTCAAGTTTTGGCATAATCAGTGTTTTTCGCAGGGGAATCATTACTGTCCTGTCCCTTCTTTTGAACGTTCTTAGTACCTGTCCCGCGACTGTTTTTGCTCTATTTATCGCTATCTGATTTTGTGTTTCTAATTTCGCATCATCGGTCATTATTACCCCCAAATAGATCGCTTTCGTGCTTCTCTGAATTTCCTGTCTATCAAGCGCTGAAATTTCTCGGTGTTAAATTTCATGTTGTTGTCTTCTGACCATTTGTATATTTTGTTCGTGTCCCTCTGCAAGGCCTCCACTTCATTTGCATCGCTGATTTTTGGGCAGATCTTTGTATCGTCTGCAAAGTATGTTACTATACTGTTGCTGTTTACTCCACTGTTTACGTCTGTCAGCATGATAATGAACAGGAGTGCGGCCAATACTGTACCTTGTGGTACTGAGCTGCGTACTTCCGATTCTGATGAAGATATACCTTGAATTTTGACGACCTTTAGACGTTCTCTGAGGAAACTGTAGATCCATTTTCCAACATTGCTTGTTATTCCCATATATTTCATTTTATGTGCTATTATACCATGATCACATTTGTCGAAAGCTTTAGGAAAATTCGTGTATATGACATCGCAGTTGTCATTGCCTTCCAGTGCATCTAGGATATTGTTATAATGCTCTATAAGTTGTGATAGAGGATTCCTGATCGGAATCCGTGCTGATTTTCTTTGAATCTTTCCAGTGTCTCCAAGAAGTCATAGATTTTCTCTCTGACTATTCTCTCAAATATTTTGGTGAGGTGGGACGTCAAGGACACTGGTCTGTAGGTCTTTGCTTGAGATCTATCCCCGTCTTTATATATAGGGACAATGTTTGCTCTTTTCAAGATGCTCGATATTTCCCCAGTGTCTAGGGATCTTCTCCATATCCAGTATAAGGGTGTAGCTATTTCATTTTTACAGTTTTTAATTAATAGCATAGTGCGTTCCATTTATCCGGACCTGCAGCTGAATGTGATTTCATTCGTCTTATAGCTCTCGCTACATCTTCTGGGGTAAAAGCAAAGTCTGCTATACATTCTCCTTGAAATTTCTCTTTGAAGGATGCATCTATGTCACGTATCGCTTTGTCACGTCTTGGGGTACTGAAGACCGATTCATACTGGGCTCTCACTGTTTCAGATATTTCTTTTACAGCGTCTGTTAGTTCATTATTTCCATTCTTTAAGGGCCCGATAGTAGCGCGCGTTTTTGTTTTCCTTTTCGCATAGCTGTAGAAATATTTTGGATTTTCCTTTATCGATTCTATCGCCTTATATATATATATATATATACATACACAGGGTGAGTCAAAAGTCTCCATACATAGGCAAAATGGTCACTTTATTATGCAATCACTTGTAAGTCACAAAATATGCTCTATGTGGGCACAATTACACTGAATGCACATGCGAATGCGTTCCTCCCAGTCATGGCAAACGCGCGTTAACAAGTCTGGTGTTATGCGTGCACACGCATCACGAATGCGTTCCTTTAGGTGGTCCGTGTTTTGTATTTTCACCTGGTACACCATGGCTATCAAGTGCCCCCACAAGTAAAAATCAAGGGGGGTGAGGTCTGGGGACCTCGGAGGCCACTCCACGGGACCACGGCGGCCAATCCAGTGACCCGGAAACTGCTGATCCAGCCACTGGCGCACGCAGATACCGTAATGGGGTGGCGCCCCGTCTTGCTGAAAGTACGCTGGAAATCCCCCGTCCTCGTTCAGCAGGGACGGCATGACTGTGTCTTGCAGTATGTTTAGATACATTTCTGCATTCAGATTGGTATCAATGAAAAAAGGGCCAACAATTGTGTTGCCCCATATCCCGCACCACACCATCACTTTTCCAACGCCTTGCGTCTTTGAGGGACTCATCCAGTGCGGGTTGTCATCACTCCAATAACGTACGTTTTGACGATTAACCTCTCCATGAATATAAAAGTTGGCTTCATCTGAAAACAGGATGCCAGCCGAGAACTCCGTGTCTTCGTCCACTTTTGTTGTTGCCCATTCACAGAATTCCAGCCACCTGTCCGGGTCGTCTTCGCTAAGATACTGCAACATTTGCATTTTGTATGGATGCCATCTGTGCTCTTTCATAATGCAGACGATACTCCTTTGGCTGACACCGCATTCTGCAGACATCCGTCGAGTGCTATTTTGGGGACTCTTTGCGAACGCTGCCAGCACCATGGTAGCTGTGCCTTCATCGGTGGCTGTTCATAGACAGCCACTTCTCGGTTGGTCTGCAACACTTCCAGTCTTCTTGAACTTCTCAATGAGTTTGACAACGGTGTCGTGTGTGATGTGCGTGCCGAGGCCGTGTCTCCTGTTAAAATCCTCGGCAACCTTGCGACAGCTTCTTGCTCCTGCCAGAAGAATGATCTCTATACGCTCTTCTTGGGACAAAGGCATCTCAGCACATCACCTGCAAAAAAATAAAAAATAAATAATCATTTATTTATCATGACCATTTTGTCTATGTATGAAGACTTTTGACTCACCCTGTGTGTATATATATATATATATATATATATATATATATAAAGAGAGAGAGAGAGTCGGACCTGCTCTAACGAGTGTTCTTATAATATTACTCATATCTACAGTGTTTAAGCTAAAAAAATCAATTAATTTGGGAATAAAATTGGACTTATAATAAATGGCCAATAGAGAAAAAACCTGACCTGATTGAGGAAAACCAATGTCATTTTCGAATTCAGCATGGTCGAATTATATAATATGAGTTGAAAAAACCCTCACAGCAGACAAAAAAATTTCATATGCATACCAGTGTAATTTATTAGTGTTTCATATATGCTGTTGCAACGTGAGTTATTTCCCAGTATGGGGTAGACTGCTAATAACGCATTGAAATGATATTGCGAGAGTCACGAATACAGTACAGTATGCACTGACTTACAGTACATGCAGTTTTGTAATTGAAAAACAAATTGAGACTTTTAGTGGAAAGATTCCAATTTTAAATAATGATTTCTGCTTTAAAGTTATTTAGTACTTTGCTTCATAAAGATAAGAATTGTTAAAATTTAGTTGGTTTAATTGATTTTAGTTGATTTAGTTCATTTGGTGTTATGTACATCGATATACGTATAGTAACTTAATTTTTGTTTTACAAAATTGACGTTCTTCAAATCTCAATATCGGTCCTTTACACAGTTAACAATTCAAACTTTATTTTCAAGTGCAATATTATTATACTGTATATGTATTGTAATCATGCCAACATTTGCCTGTGTTTCATAACTGAACGATAAATCTTTCTGCTGGCATGCGAACAGAGGTCTCCATTATTAACCCATGTAGCCACAGTCCTTTGTATGGTGATTCAACATTTTAATATGGCATTCATTTTGTTCAACATGGTGTATTAATGCTTGGAGTATCAAAATACCTGAATTATTGTATTCGAAATTAGTTTTGTGTAACTCATATTAATCAGTTTTGTGAAACACCTGTATTTTAGGTGATATTTTTTGGGTCTAACAATAACGTTTTTAGGCAAAAAATAAAGTATATCATGTAAAAGAATGTTTTTATAGATAAATTGATATACTGTAGTGTAGCACTAGAGCTTTCAGAAAATGTATAACTTCATGGGAAATAAACCTTGTCTTCACTGTCCATTGCGTCTTCAAAGATTGTATGCGTGAATTGAAAACATGAATACACGAGTACCTGTACAATATACATAGCTGAAGTTAATGGCTGCTTTTACTATCTTAGCACACTCAGAATGGAGGATAACATGCCAAACTTATATGTCCAGATGGTGCAGATCATTTTAGAGCATCTTGTATATGGCCTATTATCAGGGTTGGCCGCTCGCCTAATATACTTTAAAAAATTTTTAATTATGCATTTTACATTTATGTACGTTATTAAATAAATTTTTTGCTTGTAATATTTGTTTTTATCCATTTCGTATTACTATATTTTGGTAAAAGGAGTTAAACAGTTAATAATACATTGAACTTTAAGGGAAAAATAAGTTAGCAAGAACGCATCCAGAACTTATAACGTTGTCCCGATGCGACAACGCGCATGTTATTGCGCGCATTTAGATAACGCGCCGTTTTTCAGGAACTCATCCCGCGCGTTATAGTAGGTCCGACAGTATATATATATATATATATAATATATATATATATATATATTATATATATATATATATATGGGTGGTTCACAAGCATAGGGAAAATTTAGCATCTGAGATTTCACTTTTGGTTCATTGTTGCTTTTGTTCCTACACTTAGTGTGAATAACTGTGTGAAGTATGGTTGGTCTACGGTGTCGTTAAGAGGTCGCTCAATCATGCATGACGTGTCTCACTAATGACTGATTACAATAGTATGATTAAATTTGGCTTCTTCTTTTGTAGGAATGTGTAGAAATGCCGCCGAAGCAATCAAAAACACGGTCTAGCAGTGAGATGTGGTTACTAGGGAAGGCGGAGGAGAAGTTAACTAGGGCAGGACTCCCTACCAAGCTTCAAGTCCTCCGGAAATTCATGTTTCACCATCTGGATGAGAAGAAGACAGAATATAACAGTGCGGTGATGACCATTGAGGCTTTGATCCCGTTTTGGACAAAAGCAAACGTTCCAATGACGGATACCAGATACGCTGAGAAGAAGCTCCTGAAACTGTACGAGCAATACAAGGGGCTGAAGAAGAACCGCACAAAGAATTTCCCATCCTACAGAATGAAGGACATATTTCGCGGAGACTTTGACGATGTGTTCGATCTTTCACGTCATGACGCCCTCGAGACCATGATGAATGAGGAGGACAAGAACTTCCTTGTCGCTCAGCTCGATAATCCCACTTCCTCCAGCTTTGGCCCGATTGACAAGAAAATGGCTGACCAACAAACGAGGAAGAGGAATCGGTGTGAGGCGGAGATGAACCGAGAGGAGAAGGCCAAGCGCGAGGCGGATGCGAGATGGTCCCAGGGAGAACTGGAGGCTTCTAGTTCAAGCACATCTGAATCATCAGATTCAGATACTGTAGTTTTTAAGGAGTCAGCACGAAAACGTTCCACTCCTAAGCGATTGAAGTCTGTGATCAAGCCTGACATTTCCTTAGCCTTGGATCGCCACAACATCAGTGACAAGAAAGGAATGGCAGTGGTCGCAGCAACTATTAAATCGCTGGGGCACAACTTCGACGAAGTGTCAATCTCACGCAGCACCATTCGTCGCGTGAGACAATGTACACGTGACGCGGTGTGCCGCGAAGATCAGGCCACTTTCAAGACCCATGAGCCCCTTCTCTTGCACTGGGATAGTAAGCTGCTTACAGATATCTCCCATGGGTTAGAGGTGGTGGACCGTGTGGCTGTGCTTGTAACCGGTAACGGGGAAGAGAAACTCCTTGGAGTTCCAATGGTAGCTGCTGCAACTGGAGCATCTCAGGCTCAGGCGTGCCTGAAGCTTGTGGACGACTGGTCTTTGAGGGGCAACGTTCGAGGTCTTGTTTTTGATACAACTGCGTCCAACACGGGACTTCATGCTGGAGCTTGTACTCTCATTGAAAAGGAGTTGGGTATTGATCTGGTGTGGATCGCTTGCCGACACCACGTGGTAGAAGTCGTCCTTGCTGCGGCCTTCGGTGCTTGTTTCGGAACATCCAGTGGACCTGAAATTGGCCTATTCAAGCGCTTCAAGCAGCACTGGGTTTTCAATGATCGCAGCAAGTTCGAGAGTGCACCCGACAGCCTGTTCATTGAAACAGCAGAGCAGAGGAAGAAAATGGTCTCCTACTACAAGGAGGCTGTCAAGAAGAAGAGCCAGCGGGACGACTATGATGAACTGATGCTTCTCTGCTTCCTTTTCTTGGGAGGGAAGCTTGACGGTCCTGTGAGAATTCGAAGCACTGGAGCCATGCACCATGCGCGATGGATGGCCAAGGCCATTTACACGCTCAAGGTGTTCCTATTCAGAGATCAATCACCTTGCTTCAGACCGAGAAACGGAACATCGAGGAACTAAGCCTGTTTATCACGCTCCTTTACGGCCGCTACTGGAACGAGGCGTGTTGCATACATGGCTCCATTGAATGACCTCACTTTCTTGCGCCAGCTGAAAGCTCACCCAGGAAAGACGAACGACGCGGCATTTGCCGCAATGAAGCGCCATTTGTGGTTCATTTTTGAGCACTTAATCCCCTTAGCACTCTTTGATCCTCGAGTTCACGCGTCCACGAAGGAGAGGATTGCTCACAACATCGTAGCTGTTCCCGAAAAAAGAAAAGGACTCAAGCACGTGGACGGAAAAACGTTCTCCTCGAGCAATCCCTTGGAATTCTATGCCACCAAACGTTCAGCAATCTTCAACCTCGTCATGTAGCACGGAAGTGAACAGGCGCAATCATTCCTGTCCAAGACACCAAATGATTGGAACACAGATCCAGCTTACCAAGGAATGAAGGAACGTGTAGAGAAGATGGCAGTGGTTAACGATTGTGCAGAAAGAGGAGTTGCGCTCATTAAGGCTTTCAACAGCACAATCACGAAGGATGAAGCGCAAAAGCAGTACCTTCTCCGCGCAGTCGCTCAGCACCGCAAGGAATTCAAAGAGCCGACTAAAACTGGTCTCAAGAAGACTTAAAGATCTTCAACTGTGTGCATTATTTGTTCCGCTGTTATAATTTCATAATATATTAATACATATAATATATATATATATATATATATACAGGGGGTTGGACAAAATAATATGAACAGTCTAGGGTGGAGCGAAAAATACCTTTTTTCTAGTATGAAGTTCTAATAGTGATTAAAAGTTGCATTTAGTGGACGAAATATGCCTGCCAAAATATGAGTTCATTTGTTTAAAATTTTCAGCTGCCACCAGGGGGCTAAAGTTAACACAATTTTGTGTAAAAAGGAAAAAAATGCTTCTATTTTAGGTTTGTCAAACTATTATAAAATTTTATCTTAGAATTATCTAATAGTTTGATTAAGATTCTTATATGATAGGAATTCGTTTTGTAAAAATGCCTTTTCATATGCTTAATATCTTCAGCTGCCACAAGAGAGCTGAAGTTAACACAATTTAGAGTAACTGAGTCATGTTGAGACTACACTGAATGTTTTGGGGAGGGTTTGGGGAGGGTTGTGGGGGAGGGTTTTGGTGTGAAGGAATTTCTTTCTGTGAGTCATTAGAACAGTGTGTTAACACTTGTCTTCTTAGGTAGTAGGCCTAGTCGCTCAGTTGATCGGAGAGGTTTTTAATATGATCGGAATATTATAAAACTTTATTTTAAAGTGATTTATATAGAGATAATATTGATTTTATTATAAAATGCTTGTTATAATGTATTATATAATTTTAGTTTATTTATATAATATATTATATATTTATATAATATATTATATATACTTATAAAATATATATATATTAATTATATAATGTTTTGATGTTACAGGATATTTTGTGATTGTGAATTTTTCTTAAAAATATTATGGCATCAAATACTAAATATAAACATTTCACTAGAGAACATATGAAGTGTGCCATATTTGAAGTACCTTGTGAGATGAGTGATATGCAACTACCAACTTATAACTGCATTATGAAAGATTACCTGTTCACAAAACATTTAGTGAAGGAGCAGATGAATAACAAGGAGCCTTCATTTTCTGAAATAGCAGAGGCAGTTTCCAAAAAGGTAGAAAATATTTGGAAGAAGGCCTCTTTGCCAATAGTTTCACATACACGCGTTTTACAGATGATGCGAGTGTACCATGATAAATACAGGTCCTTATTAAAGCCATACAAGTCACGCAAGGATCAGCCTAAGTACAAAAATCAGCTTGAAAAATTTGAAAACTCTTCAAAATGCACTTTGTTTGACATCTGCACCTGCAAATGTAAGGAGTTTAGGAGATGCTCATGTGAAAAGAGTAAGAAAGTCCCTCCAAAAGAGCAGGATTTTTTAAATGACCAACGAACACGCAGACTAATGGTGATAGGAAGCATTGACATAGCACACACAAGACGATTACAAGCAAGAGAACATCGAAAGGAAATGGAAAAAGCACGTCTGGAATCCTCACAAACAACTAGTGCTGCTATAACCAATACGTCCAACTTACAAATCGAAACAGAGACAGGTGAACTTCAACAACTAGAAGAGATATCTGAAGATAATGAGGAAGATACAACCTCGACTCAATATGTAATATCAGAACAACAGATGCGTGAGCCACTGCCTTCATTAGCAATTACTTGTGATAGATTTAAAATGTCGGACAGAGCTGGGGCTGTTATTGCTTCTGCAGTATTGGCAGATCTTAAAATTGTTACTCCCGAAGACAAAGGGAATATTATAGACAGAAGTAAGCTAAGACGTGAAAGACAAAAACAGAGAAAGGAACTACAACAGATAGGAGAGCCAAAAACCATGCGGGGATTATACTTTGATGGCAGAAAGGATAAAACAATGATTCAAGTCCAGGAGAGTGATGGCTATAACCACCAAAGAACCAAACGCGAAGAGCATATCAGCATAATATCTGAACCACACTCTCTGTACTTTGCACATGTGACACCTTCCAGTGGCAAAGCTAAATACATTTGCACAGCGCTAGTGAATTGCTTGAAAGAAAGGAATGTTGATATAGGGAACATCGTTGCAGTTGGCTGTGATTCGACAGTGGTTAACACTGGTAGTATTGGAGGCACAATAAGATTACTGGAAGAAGCCTTTAATAAGCCATTGCAGTGGCTGATATGCCTTTTACACCTTAATGAACTTCCATTGCGCCATCTGTTTCATCACTTGGATGGTACCACTACTGGACCAAGAGCATTTTCAGGAGAAATTGGCCGAGCACTTTCAGACTGTGCTTCCCATAGTTAACTTCAAACCCATTGAAATTCAAGAGGACATGTGGGAAGTTGATGTAGATGACATAAGTGCTGACCAGAAATACCTTCTTGAAATTCACAAGGCTATATCAAGTGGAACATTCTCAAAGAGTCTTAGTCATAAGAGTCCAGGCAATATATCACATTCAAGGTGGCTCACCACAGCAAACAGGACTCTGCGGTTATATGCAAGCACAGAGAATCCTTCAGGCAATTTACAAGAATTAGCTACTTTCATTGTTAGGGTATACGCACCAATGTGGTTTCAGATAAAGCGTAAACCATTATGCCAATATGGTGCTAAACATATGTGGCATATGATTGCAAGAAGCCGGTATCTCCGTGAAGAGCTTAGGAGAGTACATGACTCAGTCATTCAGCGAAATGCATATTACGCAAATCAAGAAAACATTCTCATTGCAATGATAGCTGATGAAAGGGAGCATGTGCGTCAGTTGGGATTTAGGCGTATCATAAAAGCAAGGGCATGCATTCAAGAAACAGATGTTTATCAGGTATTTTAAGGTGCCAGAAATAAATTTTTATGCCAAAGACTATACAGATCTCATTATGTGGCAAGATTTTCAGATAGCAGAACCACCGATAACCAAAGGAGTTTCTCTTGATGATATTGAATCATGCATCAAACATGGTACTACTCTTCATTCAGAATTATTTCAGTTTCCATGTCATACACAAGCCGTAGAGAGATGCGTCAAGCTCGTTACAGACGCTGCTGGATCAGTCTGCGGACCTACAAACAGAGACGGTTGGATTCGTGCTACATTAGAATCAAGGAAAAAACAGCCAAAATTTGACACAAAAGCAAATTACTAAATAGTCTTCAGCAAGAACCCTTTCTAGAGGGAGGTTGGTTGGGGAAAGGGTGGTAACTCCGCTAAGGCACGAAATAACGTTTCTTAACTGTCTCAAGCCAGTATAAAGGAGGAGAGACATTCTAATTTATTACTGTTCCCTTTTTCAAGTAAATACAGAATCATACTTAATTGTCATTTTTAAGTTAACGTCAGCCCTCTTGTGGCAGCTGAAGATATTAAGCATATGAAAAGGCATTTTTACAAAACGAATTCTTATCATTTAAGAATCTTAATCAAACTATTAGATAATTTTAAGATAAAATTTTATAATAGTTTGATAAACCTAAAATAGAAGCATTTTTTTCCTTTTTACCCAAAATTGTGTTAACTTTAGTCCCCTGGTGGCAGCTGAAAATATTAAAGAAATGAACTCATATTTTGGCAGGTATATATCGTCCACTAAATGCAACTTTTAATCACTATTAGAACTTCATACTAGAAAACAAGTATTTTTCGCTCCACCCTAAATTGAACACCTTGATAAATGGCGGTTTTTATAATAACAGCTGCAATGCGTCGGGGAATTGATTCATACAGCTTTTGGACAGTGGCTAGAGGAATCCTGAGCCATTCTTCGAGCAAACCCTGCTCCAGTTCCTCCAAAGACGCCGGCGGTGGGAATCGGCTTCTGACCTGCTGCTCCAACTGACACCACAGATGCTCGATAATGTTAAGATCCGGGGATTGTGGAGGCCAATCCAAGCGTTCTACTTCACTAACATGCTCTTCAAACCAGTTTTTAACGACCCCAGCGGTGTGGATTGGTGCATTATCATCCTAGAAGACAGCGCCGCCATTGGGAAACAGCGTTTGGACCATGGGATGGACCTGGTCAGCCAATATTGACGGATAGACCTGGGCGTTAACCCTACCATGCAGTACTACAGCTGGGCCAAGAGTATTCCACGATATTGCTGCCCAAACCATCACAGATCCGCCTCCATGCTTAACGGTTGGGGTCAGGCAGTCGGGGTCATAAGCATCTTTAGGCTGTCTCCAGACGTAAACTCGACCGGAACATGGAAATAGCGTAAAGGAGGATTCGTCGGAGTAGACTACATTCTTTCACCGGTCCATTGACCAATTCTTATGGTCATTACACCATTTTCTGCGCCGCTCAATGTTGATGTGCGAAAGGAAGGGTTTGGCAAGTGCAGCCCTCCCATGGTATCCAGCTCCATGGAGCTCGCGACGTACAGTTCTGGTCGATACCGGGCTTGCAAGATGCTGGTTAAGCTCTGCAGTCACTTTTGGAGCTGTGGTCTTATGGTTCTTTGTCACAATGCGCTTTAGCACCCGGCGGTCTCGATCACACAGCTTCTTCTTGCGTCCACTATTGCATTTGTCGGTGCTTGTCTTTCCATGGTTTTGGTATGCAGACATGACCATAGAGACAGTTCCTCTGGATACATTGAACATCTGAGCGGTTTTCGTCACCGATGCACCAGCCATCCGCGCTCCGACAATTTGCCCTCTTTGGAAGTCTGACAGGTCTTTCATAACTGCTAATTCATAATTCACTCAGATCTGTAAAAACAACGTGAGGGTTATAACATGACGTATACACTCTCTGTTACGCATTTAAATAGGTTTGCCAGTCATTTGACCGTTTACTTTGTGTCTGAGCAGTCCGTAAAGATAACCGGTGAAATCGGCGGGTGTTCATATTATTTTGTCTAACCCCTGTATATATATATATATAATATATATATAGTCATAAATTGTCAAGTCATTATTATCCTTGTTCAATAAATGTTCCAGTCATGAATTGTCAAGTCATTATTCAAATTGTTTCATTTTGAGCGAGTGCATAAAAAGGTCCTAGAGCAAAGATAATTGGCAGGTTTATTCTTGTGGGGGAATAGAATAAGGGCAGATGTGACCGAATTTAAAATTCCAAAAAACGCTGTTGTGGATCACCCTAATATATATATATATATATATGTAAAGAACGACGCTTGTATAGAAGAACGTTCCGCACAAGATGAGGAGAAAGAATGAACAAATGAAAAATGAGGTAACCACCCGGGAATCGAACCCGGGATCTTCCGATTGCCGGTCAGATATGCTAACCACTACACCATGGGCCTCGATTAATCAGAAGTCGTAATTCTCCTACATACGAGCAGAAACGAATGCCCTGAGGGGGCACCTCCCACATGTCGCACATATATACATTTTAACTGCAAACAACACACACAGTATAATTAATGTAAAGAACGACGCTTCTTTACATTAATTATACTGTGTTTGTTTGCAGTTAAAAAAAATATATATATATATATATATAATATATATATATATATATATATATATATATATATGTAATTTTAGGAATGTTCATTACAAATTCAGCTGCTGAATTATTAATTAAAATATATACTCAAATATTTTCCATGAAAAAGTTTTCGAAAATATTTTTCAAGGCTGTTTAATTTCCCTGAATAATAATATATATATATATATATATATATATATATGTTACAGTCAATATGTGAAACCAATCATTTCACGTAATGCTTAAAATTTCAGACATTTCGCGTAATACTTATAACCCTTAAACATAGGTAATAATACGCATTACTAACCTAACCTAACAAACCTAACCTACCCACCCTAACTTTATCTAACTTAACATCCATGAAGTCATTAATCGCTTAATCGAATTACCCAAAATACCTGAAGATTTTAGGTATTACGTGAAATGACTGGTTTCACACATTGACTGTAATATATAGGCCCCTTTCTTTTCAACCTTTCAAGTGTGCCGTGCGATGATTCCTCACTTCACGAACGTCAAGCTTGTCACCCCTCCTCTCGAGTTGGCCTGGTGAAGTAGAGAGTTGGTTTCTTTTACTCTCCACCTCACATAGCCACGTACTCCCGGCTCATCGGGGATTGTTCTGAGCAAGGCGTCTAATCTTCTTTTGAAGATGTCCACCGCAACACCATTCGTGTTCCTTAGTTCCTTGGGCAGCTGGTTAAACACGCTTCGTCCTTTCACAACAAAACTATTTTTCTTCAGGGTTGAGGATGTTCCCTGTCTAGCCTTTAATTTGGCAACACGACGCAGTCTTCCTTTTCTACTTTTCACTGTTGTTTGGGGGTTGATAGGATTCAGAGTAAGATTGAAGACTAGTTTCTCCATTATTTTCCAAGTGTAAATAATGATGTATCTCTCTCGTCTTCTTTCCAGTGAATATAGGTTTAATTCACGTAACCTTTCCCAGTAATTCAGTTCTTTGCACCCATTGATCTTGGCTGTGAAGCTTCTCTGAATCCTTTCTAGCTGACTAATGTCTTCTTTTTTATATGGGCATGCTAGGACCGAGCAGTATTTCAACTTGGGTATGATCAGTGTTTTCAGTAGAGGAATCATTATATTCCTATCCCTTCGTTTAAAGGTTTTCAGTATCTGCCCAGTTATTCTCTTTGCTCTGTTTACTGCTATCTTATTTTGTGTTTTAAATTTCGCGTCATCAGTCATTGCAACTCCTAAATCTTTTGCTTTAGATTTTCTTTGAATTTCCTCTCCTTTTGGGGTATAGTATTCCATGGATTTTAGGTCCTCCCTTTTTCCGTAGCTTAACAGTTGAAATTTCTCAGTGTTAAATTTCATATTGTTGTTTTCCGACCACTTGTAGATTCTGTTCATGTCTGTTTTTAGAGATCCTATACAGAGATGGGCATAAATACTTTAAAATGTATTTAAATACTAAATACCACGCAAATTTGTATTTAAATACCAAATACATTACTGTAAACTGGAATGTAATTAAAACTAATTACATTACTTCAAAAATGTATTTAAATACAATCTAAATACATCCTAAATACATTCCATTTTCAGTGTTTATTATTGTTATAATAGTTTGAGGCTTCCTATCCGCAACAAAGGCAATCCAAAGAGAGGCAACAGAAGGAAGGGACTACATAAATTATAATAAACATAACCCACTACAGTTTGGAACAGTTACAGGAAAAATAATTAAATTCTTGATTTACAAAAACATGAGGGACTAAAATACTCCCAATAATGGAAAAAAATCTATCCACCCTAGACCTAAGCCTCTAAACACTCTCATTCCACTACGTATTCGCCTCCATCAGTGACAAGTTCTCAAAAAGTCCGTCGGACAGCTTCCCTCTCCTAGGTGAATGAATCATTCCGGCAAAAGAAAAAAGACGCTGTGCTGGAGCTGATGAAGGCAGCTTTATTTTTGCGAATGCATTTAAAAATACATTCGAAAATATGTATTTATAATTACAAAATACATCAATAATCATGTATTTAAATACATATTTAAATGCCCTGAAAAAAGTATTTATAAATACAGTATTCAAATATAAATTGTATTTAAATATGTATTTAAATATTTATCAAAAAATTACTGCCCATTTCTGATCCCATATCCTCTGGGTTTCTTATTTTTCTACTAATCTTTGTCATTGGCAAAGGATGTTACTGTGCTGTCCCTCGTAACGTCCTCATTTATGTCAGTTAACATGATTATAAAGAGTAATGGAGCTAATACTGTTCCTTGTGGTACTGAGCTGAGGACCTCTGATTCTGATGAAGATATTTCTTGAACTGTAACGACTTGCCGCCGCTCACTAAGGAAATTATATATCCATTTTCCTACTTTTCCTATTATTCCCACATATTTCAGTTTATGTATTATGATTCCATGGTCACACTTGTCGAACGCCTTGGCAAAGTCTGTGTATATTACATCATAGTTTTCATTACTTTCAAGTGCGTATGTTAACCTATATGCATATGTTAACCTATGTGCATATGTTAACCTACATGTTAGCCGTACAACAACCGTACTGAAATATAGAACTATAAGTTAAAAATCCCAAATTAAAAATAAAAGATAAACGCTTTAAAAATTACGAAGCTTTTCGAGGTGATCAACTTTTCTTCGTACAGGTAAGAAGACTAAAATGAAAAAAAAGTTACAGGGAAAGAACGGCACATGAACCTCATGTATCTGGCAGATGAAAGTGGTGCAGGAAAGATTTAAAAAGAGAGTCTTGGGCTAAAATTTTATTTGAAAATGAATCGATGTAAAATCTACCTCTATCATTGTTAAAATTATCAACATTTTTAATTTAAAAGGTTCGTCAGTTTCTTCTTCTTTTTTCCTTTTATGCGCAACTGAAGTTCCGAATTATCAGTATCAATAAAATGATCTGAGATTGTCCTATACCGACGTAACTCCGAATTAGGATCGCCGGTTTTAAGCCTATTTAGAATTTACGTTTATAAATTCTGTCGGCAAAATTATTAGTTTCTACAGTGTAAACTTTATGATAGTTTCCATATGAAATTTTATAAATTCCCGCATTATCAGAGGCAAATTTAGGCTTGTCGTTACGGAGGAGATTTCTAATAGTACAATTTATCTTAGAAACCAGATTAATGAAATTACTTAAATACTCTAGTCAAAACACATTCAGTAGGTAAAACTAAAGTATATTTTGTTCCCGAGATGTTTACGGAAAATTACCTAAATTCTTTTTTTAGTAAATTTAAAAACCCCGTTTACAAGGGCAAGGGGATAACCAAATTCAGCAAAAGCATCCTTGATAAATTTAACCTCATTGTCCGAAAATTGGGGACTACAAATCCTAAAGATACGGAGAAACAAGTCCATTAAGATACCCTTCTCTGTGGAGATAGAGTGAGAAGGAAACCAATGTACGAGTACGAATGCACTTGAATGTGTATTTTTTCTAAAAACATTAAATAAAAGTTTATTTTGTGTTAAGCGTATAACTAAAATATCTAAAAAGGGAATTTACGAATTTTCTTGTTCTTCAAATGTAAATTTAATAGATGGTAAAATTTCATTAAATTTTTTTTAAATCGAGAGAGGATCTAACTTTTCGGGAGGATAACAAACGTATCATCGACATACGGATACCATTTAACTGAGGAATTAATTATACCAGGAAGAAACTTCTGCTTGAAAACCTTCGTAATTTTTAAAGCTTTTATCTTTTATTTTTAATTTGCTTGTTTTTTTAACTTATATATATATATATATATATATATATATATATTAGGGTGTCATTTAATTGTATGGTAAGAATTGAACCATCAAGAAGTTTGGTCTGACCCTCTAGAAATGTGACATTGCATGTGAAAACGCTGATTATGAAGTTTCATTAGAAAATATTAATATTTAGAGGTCGCTCAAGGCCATTAAAATTTTGATGACGCGTCGTTACTTTTCCTAAATTGAAATGCACTTCCTTTCTATGCCTCACCCCAGTATCATTTCAGTCGCCTTAATGGTAGGATGTTTGCATTAGTGTGTGTTATTTTAGTCTTAATTAATAGTAAGATATGTGTGTATTAGTGTTTTTTATTCCATAATAACTATAACACTTATTTTTTTATTTTCAGGTATAAATTTATATAGCAAAATACATTTATCTAATGATGAAGACTCGAAAGAAATCTAAGGTTTACTTGATTGACAAGTGTGAGAATGATATTAGAAGTGGTAAATTGCCATAAAATCTTCAGGCTCTGTCCTTTTTCCTTCATTTACATATAAAAAAGACGATAAGAGAGGCTTCGTCAATGGCAATTGAAAAAATTGAGGAGTTTTGGAATGGTGCCCGAATTTCAACTCAACACAAACAGGACACAATCAGAAAACTGGAGAATCTCTTCTCACGATGGAAAGCATTGAAGAAAAATGCAAGACAGAAGTACAGGTTAAGAATGAGAGCATGTTCAAGGACTGTTTTCACGACCTCTTTGATATCGCTCATGCAAATGCCCTCGACATAATCAAAATGGAGGAAGATAAGTAGTTTCTCATTGCTCAGCGTGAAAAAGGCCGTCGTGGAACAATGTCTTCTGTTGATATTGTGCTACATCAGAAGGAGGCAAAGAAGGAGAAACGTGTGTTGAGCGAACAAAGTCGAAAGCGAAAGGCAGAACAAAGCAAGGATTCATTGCTAGATTCTGTTAGACTAGAGAGCAGCAGTTCATCGACATTTGAGGAAGAGGAATCACTCTCTATGACCATCATGAAAAACTTCAAGCCGAATGTACCTCTTACTGTACACTGGGATGGTAAATTATTACCGGAAATTACTGGAAAGAAAAAAATTGATCGTCTTCCTGTCATAGTAACAGGACAGGGAGTACATCAGCTTCTTGGCGTTCCAAAGCTCATATCTAGAACTGGGAAAGCACAAGTTGCAGCTGTCATTGAAGCTCTCCGTATGGGATAGTGAAGAAAAGGTCCAAGCTATATCCTTTGATACAACTAGCTCCAACACTGGTCTAATGGCTGGGACTTGCGTTATTTTACAGCAGATGCTGAAACATGACCTACTCCATCTGGCCTGCAAACATCACATCATCGAACTTTTGGCTGCAGCAGCTTTTAAAGAATGCATGGGCCCCACATTAGCTACAGATGTCCAACTTTTTAAGAGATTTCAAGGAAAGTGGGACGACATTGATCCAAAGCGGTATGAAGACTCAACCACTAATGAAATTGCCACTTCTGCTGTCGCTGATGTAAAGGAAGGTCTCATTAACTTCTCTAAATCTGTAATGACTACAAAAATCCCTCGAGATGACTATAAGGAGCTACTTGAACTGGCATGTCTGTTTCTTGGTGCTGTCTCTAATCGTGGTGTAGTTTTTCATGCTCCCGGAGCGATGCATCAGGCACGATGGATGTCAAATGCAATCTATTCCTTAAAGATTTGGATGTTCAGGTCACAATTTAAGTTAACAAACCGTAAGGAAAGAGGACTTCGCGACTTTTTCATTTTTATTGTATGCATCTATGTGAAAGCTTGGACCACGTGCCCTTGCGCCATTAGTGCTCCCCAAAATGACCATCTCCTACAGTCACTAATAAAGTATTCAAACATCCATCCACGCATTGCCATGGTAACTTCACAGAAGATGGCAGCTCATTTATGGTATTTGTCTGAAGAGCTGGTGGGTCTTGCATTTTTCGATGACGATGTCCTCCCTGATATCAAACATCGCATGGTCATATCTATGACTAGTGTTGATGGAGAAGAGAACCCTCCAAAGCGTGTGGTTGTTGACCTGGATACTGTGAAAGAAAAAAGCTTGAAAAACTAACAAAAAACACAAAATCATTGTTCACGAAGCTCAACCTCCCAGATGAATTCTTGGAGAAAACTGCTGAGCAATGGGAAGAGGATACCCATTACCAGACTGCGAAAGAGACTGTAAAAACTCTAACTGTAACAAATGACTTCGCTGAACGTGGAGTTGCTCTCATCCAGGATTTTTCTGGATACCTAACCAAAGATGAAAAACACCTCCAGTTTCGTCTCCAGGTTGGTGAAGACCATCGCAAGCATTGCACATGGGGACAAAAGCATACCTTGAGTGGAAATAATGATTAATCATAATAATTACGCTACTGTCTGATGTTAATGTACTTCATCTTAATATTATGATAATGTCTTGTGCACTTCCTGCTAATGTAGGAACATAATAAATTGTTTAAATACATTTTGAAATTGTTTATATTCACATTTTCTGAGAATCTCGTATCCAATAGTTCGAAGCCGTTGAGCGACCTGTAAGTATTAAAATATCTCAATAAAACTTTGTACACAGTGTTTTTACATCATATGGCATACTTTGATGAGGTCAGAGCACGGAAACTTAAAAGTTGAAAAATAAGTGACACCCTACTCTATATTATATATATATATGTGTATATATAGTACATATATACATATATATATGTATATAGTACATATATATATCTATATAGTACATATATATTATATATATATATATATATATATATATATATGATGATGAACTTCACAATTAATTAATTAAACACGTGAAATGAATGAATCCTTGTGGGTTTGCATTGTACGGCATTGTACGGTTTTGCATTGTACAGTATATACAGGGTGTTTCAGGTCGACCCTAGAAATATGGAAAAGAAACACTCCATATTGGTTACGGAATTACTATGACAAACTTTAAATACCAAATACAAACTACAAATTCCGCCGCCAATTTGTAGTTTGTATTTGGTATTTGAAGTTTGTCATAGTAATTCCGTAACAATATGAAGTTTCTTTTCCATATTTCTAGGGTCGACCTGAAACACCCTGTATATATAAACCTTATGATGGTTTCGAACGGCGGTTCAAAATCGGCCTCTGATCGACTCCTCTACATTATCTCGCCTCATTTGTGGGATTTGGTAGAAGAGGGAATTGGTTTCCGATCTCCTCCTGCCCTCGTAGCCAGCCATGCATGGCTGTTCAAGGACTTTGTACAAGAACTTGTCCAGCTGGTTTTTAAAATTATTCAGATTGGTGTGCTGAAGGTTCCTCAGTTCTTTCGATAATATATTGAAGAGTTTCAGACCTCGTATTCTCCGGGTATTTTCCATTCTCGTTTTCATTGCCTCCTGTCCCACCCAGTTGAGACAGTAGAGAATCTGCTTCTTCTCTTATTCCAGTGTGTTTCTATTTCATTTCTAAGGTTAGTGACACAACCCTGCAGTATTTTCCATATATATATATATATATATTATTATTATGTGCCGTTCGCGTCTTCTCTCCAGAGAGTAGAATTTCAGGGATTGTAGTCGAGACCAGTTGTCTTCACTTTTCGTTTTCTCTTAGATGTAAAAGTCCTTTGTATGGCTTCTTTGTTTGCAATGTCTCGTTTTCTGTTTGTGAGTACTGAGCAATAATCATTTATTGGTAGGACTACTGTAGTTCTTCCATTATTTTAGCATGATGTTTGTTTTTCTGCTGTGGAAGCTCCACCACATAATTCCCATTACTTTTCTATCTCTTTAATATTATAGTGTTCTCTCAATTCTGCATCCGACGACATTATTATTCCAAGATAATCCTTGTAGGTTTGGTATTTTTTGTTTGGCTTGCAGAATTTTACACCCTTTATTCTGTAGCTCCTTGTTGTTCCCATATCTTAGAAGTTGGATTTTTTCTTCGCTGAACTTCATATTGTTGTCTTCCACCCACTTGAATAATGTTTCAATGTCGTTTTGTAATTTTTTCTATGTCACCTTCGTGTGATATTTCCTTGCTCATCTTTGTGTCATCCTCGAAACATGACACAGTACTGTCATTAATATCTGCATCAATGTATGCAATCATTATTATAAACAGCAAGGGAGTTAATACTGTACCTTGTAGAACAGAGCAGACGACTTCTGAGACTCCAAATTTACTACCACTCTTTGTGTTCTTTGAGTAAAAAAAAAAAAATCCAGCTTTTCAGCTTTCCACTAATTCCTCTAGTCTTAAGTTTATGTGCTATAATTCCATATATATATATATACAAAGCTGGGCACTTGCGGTATTTTTTGCGGTACTGCGGTACTGCGGTACTACCGCACTACCAAACCGGTACCGCATAACGCAGTACCGCAAAGGATCGCTGAAAATACAGCAGTACCGCTACCGCATTCAAATTTCCCGCGGTACTTTCCGCGGTACCGACAAACACGACTTTTCAAAAAATTAACACTTTTTTTGAAGTAAACCTTATTACAGGAGTACAGTAAGACGAATGCTGCGTGTGTTGCATCAGCCTAACTCTAGACACGTTAAGTTTTCGTTCAGAACATGTTACGTTGTCATCCTATCACAACGCCTCAGTGCAGTGCTTGCTTTTGAGCCGGTTGCACGTGTGTTACATTTCTGTGACAAAGATCGATTTTTAGCCATTATGGCAGAAAGTTCAGGTGCGAAATCGCCGATATGCAATTTCTGAAAATATGTGCTATTACTTGTGTTGTTCTTGTGTGCAGTACCGCAGTACCGCAGTACCGCGGAACGCACCAGGGGGACCTGAAAAAGTACCGCAGTATCGCGTAACGCACTGGGCATGCTGAGGTACCGCAGTACCGCGTAACGCACCCCCAAATTTTGGTACCGCGCTCACCACTGTATATATATATATATATATATATATACCACTCGAATTGTCCATACTGACGAAGGTCAAGCTTGTTACCTTGTAACGTTTTTGCGTTGACAGATCAGATTTTTTTAAATTTTCACAATTTTTCACATGTTCATAATTACATATAAATTTAAAACGGAAGCGTCGAAACTTGTTTACATTTACGTGTTTATGATGGAACATGGAACAAAGTTCTGTAGAATATTTTTCGACTCTATACTTATTTTGTATTTAAGAATGTGTTTCAACCTTATATGTTTAAAACTGTATTACAGGTTTTGGGCTGAGTTGACTTTAATGCAAACATGTTTTCACATACATGGAATTTTACAGTATTTGCCTCAGCCTACGCTTTTCTCCAAATCCACAACGCCATACCCTTTTCCATACCCTTCATTTCGTAATCACTCTACCTCACCCAAATATTTCTCCAGTGTTGCACTTACCTTCTCTACTACGATTCACTGTTTTATTTTATTTAATTAATTAATTAATTTATTTATTTATTTATTATTTATTTATAAATACACACTGAGTTTACGTAGATGAGTATAATTTCATTATTAAATACAGATGCTGTATACATTTGTAAACTACCTCTAGCAAGCGTGCCCGTTTTTCAGGCCGAAATCTACTAATTGGATATATGATAATTATAATAATTATTATTATTATAATTATTACAATTATACATATAATAATAATAGATATGATTACAAGATTTTTATAAATTTTTAAAATAGACTTAAAAAACTAAAGGGAAGTTATGGATTAGGACATACAGTACTATGTTGTATTTTGAACATTTAAATGCAAATTTATTATATATCTTCTAAATGCTGCAAATATTTATAAGAGCCTTAAAAGTGAAAGGAACTTACAAACTATGACATATACAAGGACATAAGAAGCTTAATACAAAGAATAATGAAACGAGAATGAATGTTTGGTAAAAAGTGATAGGAGAAATTTTTAAAAAGATAATGAGAATTTTAATGATGACGACAGCGAATTAATAATAATAAATAATAATAACAATAATAAATAAAGGAATGCCTTCACTAACTTTGGAATTCGGTAAGTTTTAATCACTTCATAAAAGATGAGAGACCAATGATTAATTTTAATTCATTCTGTAGATTGTTCCATAATTCCACCCCTAAATACAGGGTGTCGAATTTTGAAGAGGATAAAGCTGTACACTAGTAATTTAGTGAGTTCGATTCTAAGCCAAGATAAAATTCATAAAAGTAATTATTAAAAAATTAGGTAAAGTACTTCATAGAAAAGGTATGTTAGAAAAGTGATGACGAATTTTTCCATTTTGAGTTTGTTGAACTAAATTCAAAATACTGAGAAAATAAAACCAAAATTTTTATGTGTTCACGTAAAACATACGTAAGAAATAAATGATTTTATCTTTTATGTCTTCATCTGAGTCTTCAACCAAATGTTTAAAATTTTCTTCGCTCTTTTTAGGCCATCATTATTTCTGCCGCGCCAACTGTCGGTCTATGGGTACATTAAATTCTTACCACTTTCTGCTGCATTGTGTAGATATTGTCCGTTACCTCTGTCTTACGTCATTTGGACCACAATAGGAACTATTCTACAAATTATGGAGTCCATTACATTCATAGTAAGCATTATATATTTCTGTTATTGCTTCACTCGAAATGTTTTCCATTTTTCTCACGGGTGATCATCTTACATTAACACGTTGGCATTCCTATTATCCTTCGTTTTATCGACCAGACCACCAGGCTTGGCTTCTTTCTCCTTCGACTTTCAAAAGCTTCTCATTTCTACCTAATGACCAATGAACTTCCTTCATGCAAATATTATTTTTCCTACTGTCAACCTCTCTTTTGCTCCCTTTTTGAATCTCAATTTAATTTTGTAAGTAATTTTTTAGGTTGATCTCTTTTCCCATTATAAAGTGAAATACATATTCTTGAGTGCATAAAAGAGCATTTATTTGATATTTTGATTTTTATGTTATATTTCTATTATTTCATATCCCCGTTGCAGAGAAGGCGTTAATCACATCTTTGAAACAGACACTCAGAACTTTCATTATGAAGTTATTTTCTCTAGAAAACATGTTTGAAATTTAAGTAGTCTCGCGTCAACAAGTGCTTTGAGATAGGAATTGGGATTGCGATTGCGAGTCTTCAGAAAGAAAGTAATTTTTCTATAATATTTTTAGGGGGTAGGGAAATCAACGTCTATGAACGAGTGAGGGTATTGATACTGTGCCAATTATTCATCCCTTGAACTGATTTCCATCTTTAGCGGAACATGGCGTTCAAATATTATTAAAACAAACCAATTTATGAACCGTCTTCGTAGGTTAGGTTCACCGAAAAGGATTGACATTAAAACAGATGCTTATATTTAGTCACTGTCAGCCACTGACATATATGAATGCCATTTGAGGGAGAGAACATATAGCTTTACGTGAGATCAGAGCCATCGATCATTTTAACGAGGATGATGTAACAACCCTAGGCATGTTCAACAGCTGGAAGGATGACCGCCAGTAGTATGGGCGCAAAATGGAAGAGTGCAATGCAATGCTGCAAATGTTGATGAATGTTGCAAAGGGGGGAGGGGTGTGTTACAAGGGGGTAGTTGCAAAGGGAAGGGGATGTTGAAAAGGGGAGAAGGGGATGTTGAAAAGGGGGAGAGGTTATCCCCAAGTTCTAAGGAAGGAGGGAGCTTTGGGCGAGAAGGGACGATAACCTCCCCCAAAGGGATGACCTTAACCTAAGAGAGAGAGAGAGAAAGGAGGAGGAGAGTCTTTGGGGAAGAAGATGAGATGTCCTCACCCCCAAATGGAAATCCTAACCTAAGAAAGTAAGCCTTGACCTAAGAAGGAGAGAGCGAGTTCTTTCATCCACCTGAGTCAGAAGCATAATGAGAGTTCAGGGGCCCAGCAGCTGTTATGTGGAAGGTAGTGAGTGGCCAGAGACCACCATATAATTTAATTATATTTATTTATTAAAGGCAAGAGAGAGGGAGACGTTCTTCTTAATTTGTTCAGTAAAGGAACTAATTAAAACCATTGTTTATTTAGACGCAAAACGTGCCCCAATTATTTAATTAATAATACAAGAAATACACTGGACTCTTTATATTGTACATTTAAAAGAAAATCTTACGGTAATTCACGGTCTCTATGGCATAAAGAAAAAACTTTTTAAAATATATGAGCTTTCTTTCAGAAGCAAATAATTTTTTCAATAATAATAATTAGTAAGTAAAATTACATTCATTACCTAGTCTTTATACTCTTATTACGTTTGGTAGCCTTTGGTTAGTTTCCGCCCGAATTGTTCGTTTAACGTGGAATCCGAAACACCACCAGCCCAGCGTCTTAACCACTAGGTCACCCATGGTACCCATTTATCTACCAACCAGTTGTACGGAAGGAAGAACAGCTGGGTTTTACCGCGCGCCGGGTACCATCGCCGAGTCTCGAGCCCAGAGCCGATGAAATCATAGTCAGCGATGCTAACCACCGAGGCGTGACATTGAATAAAAACAAATGGCAGAAAATGCAAGCAATATAATAAATGCACACACACACACACACACACACATATATATATATATATATATAATATATATATATATATATAATATATATATATATATATATATATATATACTTATATACATTCTTAAATAAATGTATAGGACAAATCTATCTATATACTTTTATATTAAACAATGAAATTTTGACAAACTTCCCCGAAAGTGTCTATTTACTTTTGTCAATCCTCTCTATATAACACACTATATATATATATATTTATTTATATATATATATATATATATATATATATATATATATATATATATATATATATATATATATATATATATATATTTTCATTTTCATTTTCCTATATATATATATATATATATATATATATATATATATATACACATTCTTAAATAATTGTACAGAACAAACTTATATATACTTTTATATTATTATTCTATATTTTTTATAAAGAAAATTCCGCGAAATCAAAGTTATATAACTGTTAAATCTTATAAAAAACAGAAAAACAATAAATATTTTAACAAACTTCCCCAAAAGTGTCTATTTACTTATGTCATTCCTATGTATATAAAATGTTTTCGAAGACATTTTATATAGATAGGATTGACAAAAGTAAATAGACACTCGACACACAACACCTGATTCGCTCGAGGCTACTCCAAAAACGGCAAAACGGCTAGAATGGAACGCGATTGACACACTTTCACCCCAAAGACTCTGTTCCATCTCCTCTCGCTGGTATTATTATTATTATTATTATTGTCATTATTATTATTACACAGGCGTCTTGCACAATTTTTTGAAAAGAAAACACATCAATTTTTCATAAGTATATTGGAACTCATTTAACGAGCTCGTTTATGATGGTCGTAAATAGTCACAGCCAAATTTTAAAAAAATATTAAAAAATGAATGAAAAGAAAAACAAAATTTTATAATTTCTTTAATATAAACTCCTTTTGTATATAAATTTCTTTCGATAAGATCGTAAAGGGAAAATCTGAAAAAAAGAGACTTAACAAATCATTTTATTAAATTGAAAAACATATTTGATTCCTTGTGCAGACTTTGGCGGTGAGGCTCTGGTTCACTCCAGCATGCTAGCTCTTGAACCTAACCTAACATATGGTTCAGACCATAGATTCTCCTTGTACTGTAACGACTTGCTGTCGCTCAAATTATATATCCATTTCCCTATCCAAAATGGGAGAAGTTGAGGATGAAGCTGAGAGTAGCATGCTTGCAAATATATAATAATAATGCAAAATACTTGAAGGCATCGTGACAGAGCGGACAAGTGAACAATTCACTCATTCACCTTGAGATGTGAACATTGAAAATAAATCTACGGCGAGAATAAGACGATAATGACACCTTTATTATTCGTGAAAGCGACCAATCAGGACTTCATTGTCCAAAGCGTGGGTTCGTTATATCGGTGTTACGACAGCTCATTGGTACATATATTTAGCATAGCTCCGCCTAGTTACATTGACAACCAATCAGCAAACTTACAAACCCAAATTTAGTCTTTTGGGGTAGTGCTTTGGGATCATGTATATAAAAGTGAGTATTTTCAGCTGGAACTCACAGTAGTTATTTTCACCAGTGAATAGACAAAAACACATTCCCTCCGTCATGAGTCATTCACAAGAACTTTACAGTTTACCTGCTTTATATGAAAATGGAGACACTCCCGCGGTGTCTACAATTAATCTTTTTAACGCAATCGATCGGGACGGATTATTTCCAACGCAAACCGTTGATGATATTTCCAATGACGCTCCTTACGATCCGGCGCGAGGGACTGTAGTGGAAATGTAGGTGTATAAATTTAGGTGTCTGTAAAAATTTTTTTTAGCCATTTATTCGCGAATTAGATATTTATTTTAGTGTTTTCTGTCATTATGAGAAAGCTCTCGAGCACTCTTCTGTGTTTCAATTATTTCATCAATATATATATATATATATATATATGGAGGGTTGTAGTAATTCATCTCATTACATGTTATTGTAAAATGATTCATTAAAAAAATCGGCATCTGCAATTTTTAATTATAGATTAGTTTGCAATAGTAAATAATATGCTAAAGTCCTGTTTTGATATTCATCAAAATTCGTTGAATCTTTTTAAAAACTTATAACAATCCTTTGCAAGTTTTAAATCATTTTATAAATTCCATAATAAATTTATTTGAAATGTTATTCGGCATTTTCTTTTAGAGTCACAAACTTCTATGAGCGGTTCGAAGATATTTGATACTTCAGATTGTAACTCTCTTCCTATATGTATATATGTACTCTGCATATGTTTTAAGCAATTGGGTTTTTATTAAAAAAGATTCAGAAAATGTAGAAACTAATCAAAATAATTATCCTTTCTCCTTACAGGTCCGATGATGAATTGACTCGTGTTATACAGTCTTTTCGTGATAGTTTTGAAGAAACGCATGTCGTGGACCTGAATACGGATGTAGAAGTTTTACCGCGCAGTCAACCCAGCGACTGCCACATCATTAACGAAATAATGTAAGTTTTTTTCTTATGTTTCGGGTAAGAGCTTTCTTTCTTTTACATGTGTTTCGGGTAAGAAGAAGACGCAATGTATTTTCATCAATTCATTAAATGAAAGGAATCATGTTTTGCAAAATAGTACAATAACCATCTTAAATTAGTTTCCAATAAATAAGCTACACAATACATAAACTAATATTATTGGATGCAATATTGATGCAATTATTCATTTTATATATATACGAACAAAACATCATACTATAAAACGAGTGCGCACAATCGGAAAACGGTTTTCTATCTGTCTGCATACCATTTCGTCGTTTCGTTGAGTGTGACACGGGTCGAATAATTTTAAAAAATTATAAATTCCTTACCACGTGACATATGCATGTATCCCACAAGTATTATTAAAATATCCTTGTAGCCGGAAGGGATTTCATACAACTTCGGGGATATGTATCTGCTCGAGAAATTTTACAATAACAGGGTCACTCCAGGGTTGAGTGATGAGTGAATCAAAATAGTACATGCGGTCCCTATATTTAAAATAGATTTCAAACCAATGAAACACTTCAGCACCAATAACATCTGTGTTGACATATAAGAGTACCGCAATCTCTCGCAGTTGGCAATTTCAATGTTTCATTCTTCGCAAACACACTGATAAATTTGGACCGTGTGATTCGTTCACTGTTATTACTCTCTGAAGTGTATTCGCATCTATTTTAAAAGTCAGTGACAACGCTCCTAAATCTGTCAACTTCTATTAGGGCTTGTGACTCGAGGTATACTAGTAAACTAATAGGGGCGTCTATAGGCTTGGCGAATTCCAATCTGACTGAGATGTTTCCACTCTTTTGTGGACTCAAGTGTGTATTTACACTCGCAGATAAGTCAGGTGTAATATGAAACGGATAAAGGTTAAATTGATTGATGAATTCTTTCTGCGTTACCCCAACCCGAGCTCATCGCAATCACCTGCAATATGGGCCAGATTACTATATGCTCTCGCGCAAAGCGGGAACACGCCGTCTGATGAATAATCCACATCCATAGTCCCGACCAACGCAAAGCCATTGACGTATAGAGTTATATTTTTAAGGCCGAATTTCTCGAATTTAAAGGCGTTCTTTTTATATTTTTCATTCGTCGAAGCGTGATCCTGCATTCCAATTAATAAGCCTTTAGGTAGAATTCCCAGGGCCTCGTTTTCTAGCTGCTTCGAGGCCAACCCTGCGGGCACCGTGTATAGTTTGATCTGTGCTCTGTTAATTGGATATTTTACTGTGGCATGTAGTAAGTTCTTCTCAATTTTTATTTGTTTACGCTAACTTAATTTCACTCGCTGTAGGCGGAGCTGTCTCCACAATGTAAATCACAACGGGTTTTGCTTCCTCTTCTTGATCAGCTCCCAGATTTAAAAAGATCTCAGGATTCGTGCGGGTGAGCTTTATTTTCATATCCACCCAGTTCACAAGTAACTTCTCCTGGATTGTGAAGTCTGTATGCAGGCGTCAAAAACACACATATACCTTCTTTTTAGAATTTTTAAATTTGTCCTTTATACTACTTTCTTATTTAGCTTGATAATAGCCCTCGGCATTTAAATAGGTATCCTTCGCTTCTTTGGAAAATTTCAGCATATTTTCCAGATAGGCTCGTAGGTGATAGTACCCCGTTCCTACCGATATGTTGACCTGATTTAAATATACATCACGCTGGTTGAATATGGAGTGCAGAAAGTTTGTTTTAGGGTATGCACCATATTTGTCAGCGCAGTCCGTTCCATCTGAATGGGCTATACGTAGTTTAGTGTACATATGCACAGAGCTTGGGTCAAAAAAGTAAGGGCCTGAGCTGGGTCTCACGAATTCTATTGGAGCACTCGGGGAACTAATTGTTTTTAACGTGTTAATTGTAATAAAGTCACTGTGCTCAATAGAACCTTCAGTTGGAGGCATATCAAAGAGGGACAGTTCCGATTTACAACATTGTGAACTACACGGATGGATGAAGCGTGCCATGACGAGTTAGAAATAGTACCACCTCTCTCGACAAGTAGTAAAGAGTCTATGATTCATGAGATCAATGTCCTTAGTTTATGTCAGTCCAAAAAATTATCAACCATAGGTTTCATTCGATTAGAACACTTCTGTTTTGATATCCTTTTACGTTTAATGCCACGTGCTGGTAATGCCTTCTTTGGGACAGCCTTCTTCTTCTTCCCACTACCACGCATTTTTCTCTTTCCATCTTTGACGATTTCGTCCCGTGTACGCTTTAAGTATTTTTTTATAGCTTCTTTAGGTTTAGCCCCAGCCAATATGTCTTCTGCCTTGTTAAGACCTGATTGTAGCGCTTTCCTCCCGAGGTATCTGGCTCCCTTCTTCAGCAAGGGGACAGCTGAATGTAGCATGGTTGAAAATATAGATTGAAGCCCACTACCACGCTGGTATCTCACACCTCGATAGACTGTGAAAGGCTTTCTGTTCATTATAACTCAGTGCGTCGAAAGTGCAGCTTCACTTTTAAGCTCCCATCACCGAATCGGAAATTTTTCCCCTCAATCGTTCTTATATATATTGAGATGTTGGTTATTAGATTAGTCGCGACATTCACATAATAGGGCCTGTCATATGTAATGCTCATGCTGTTTCCTCTATGTTTGGAGAATGTGTGCAATACGCAGCAGGCGTGCCTGGGTATCCCCAACAAACTGGTGATCCGCTATATTGCTCTAAGTAGAGCACATATCTGGGGGTGTATATCCACCAATCAATTTCTCCAATTTCATCTGATACATTACGCTGGACAAGTCATGTTGAGTCTCGTGAAAGGTGTCTCTTTGGAAGGCTGATCGATATCGCCCTTCGGTTATAATTTTGAACAGTCTTTTGTCTTTAATATTTCTGTCAGCCTGTGATTTTAGGGTCAGAGTATATGTGGGTTTTCTTTGTTTACGATTTCGTACACTAAATCACCCGTAAGATTTGAGTTTTTTAAACTTGCGTTTAAGTCTCTCACAACATCCTCAGCCGCACCATAGCAGCCCCGACCTAGTGTTACTACTGTACTGTAATACCGTGCATCCCCAATCCGGGCGATACGTATGGTTTCATCCCGAGTTAACCAAACTTTTACACTCTCATTACAGTCTCTAAGAATCGTAAAAACGGGTTCTTTGTAATTAATATTTAATAAGAGGGTGTCCAGCTGAATTTCGCATATCCCCACCTCATACGAATCACGAACCAATTCAATGGGGCCATGGAGTTCTGTTACAAAGTTGGCCAGGGTGTTGTTAGGATGTACAGAGAGGGACGAGGAGGACGGGAGTGTGACGTAGAAATGGTTAGGCGCCATGTTGCATACTATTTAAGCTTCATTATTGCATCATCTTTTATATAGGTGTTGAAGCTTTCTGAGTACCCAAGCCATTTCACCAGGTACATTTTTCTCTTTCCTCAACCTTTGCTTCCTAAAAATTTTTTAATTTTAAACACATTTTTTCCTAGATTAAATGTCACTTTCTGCAACTCCTCGCGGTAAAAGCCTCCTGCGATTTCTTCTCCATTCAAATCTTCAACGTAATACAACATTATCTCGCCTTTAGGTCTCATCTCCCTAACTTTAAAAATCTCACGTTCCCAGCCTTGCTCAAATCCCTTCGCGAATTTATTTCCCGAACGCGAGAGCCTTACTTAATCATTGATTTTGAAACGCGCAGAGTGTGGTGGTGTTCCATCTCTTCTCACATCAGACTCTGTGCACGTACCTCTTTCTAAAATCTCGTTTAGGTGTTGTCCCAATCGTGCGATGGTGTGAGCGGTTGTAGAATGAGGCCAATGATTCCAGAATGTCTATATATCTGTATGTTTTTTATGTGTAAAATAGCGGTGGATGTGTTCCTTTATGGTACGTTGAACTCTTTCAGCTAAAGAGGCTTTATGTATAGAATTGGTAGTGTAGTAGTTGATATTAAACTCTGTCAACATGTTCTGAAAAGCTCGGCCTATAAATTCTTTCCCCATATCCGTACAAAAATAGCCAGGAACCCTGTTTTCTTTCAACATCAAGATTTTAGTAGCTTTAGCAACTGTTTCAGGCGATTTATTTTTTAGAGGAATTAGCCACAGATATCTAGAGAATATATCTATTATGAAGAGGATGTGCGGTAACCATCGTTATACACTGAATATCTTTGCATGTCTGTTAAATCTGCTTTCCAAATAGAGTCAATCGATGCCGCTGTTGTCTTGGCTGTTTTAAACCTTTTTCTCATACACTTATGAAATGTATAAGCGTCCTGCTCCCGCAAAAACCTCTCAACATCTTTTTGCCCTACTTCATCATTGTAAACACTTCTGTACAGTCTATCTACGCCTCCGTAGGAGCATGGGCTAGAAATGTCATAATAGCGTCTTCTTAATATGTTGGTCATTTGCGTATTTTAGAGGCACGTGGGTAGGGATGACCGTTGTTTACCCTCTTCTTTCTCTCTTCAGAGTTGCTACCGCTGGGGGTGATGGCGTTCTCAATTGTGGCACATGCGAGACATGTTCCAAGTCTTTTAACCTGTTTAGATTTCCTATCAATGTTTTGGGGACATTTATTTGTTGTAGTCTTGCTTTAATATGCTTCCACCCTGATGGTGAGGGCCTATCCCACTTTCTGACCAGATCATGGACGATGTCTACGATATTCGATCCCTGTACCTTTGCTCCTTCCCTTCCACAATGATCCCACCTGTATCCGTCTACTGTATGTTGGGATCTTCATTCAATAGATTATAAAGACTTAAACCTTTATTCCTCAATGTATGTGTGGAGGGTGCTTTTTAATACATGCTCGATATGTTGTGTGGCCGACTCGTTAATCTTTGGTTGGTCAGTTCTATCGTTGGACACAGATCTTATGTCACCATGCCCATCGTTGTCCGTGCTGTGCCTAATAACCACGGGGATCTCTGTCGGGTCCCTATAATTTTCATACTCGTGGAGAAATTTCTGCAGAGCTTCTTGCTATAAGATTCTTTTCTCATCAGGTGTTTTTTCACTTTTTAATAGGACAAACAATTCGCTTTCCATTCTTTTAAGCTTGCTTTTACGGGGTTCTAGAACCGTGTCTGGACTCTTTGAACTTTGCAGTGAAGCATACGTACATCTCGTGTGGAATCACTACCACTTTCTTCATTATATTAATCTTGTCAGTAAAGGCCCCAAAACTGAAAATAAGATGGGGAGGACTGACGCTCCTCTTTGACCACAGTCTGACTTTCATTGATACATTACAATTTATAACGTTAAGACAGATTTCACAGATACATTTTAAAAAGTCGGAGTCGATATTATTAACAAACATCTGTTGCATTGCCCAGGGCAGTCGATGACAGATTTTTATTAATTCACGATATTTCTTTAGCATCTTTGTCATTCTGGAATACACAACGTTTCAGGCTCGTTTGGAAATATATTCGTTCTTAGAAACACCCTAAGCTTGTTTCGCGGATGAAGGTCACAAAGCAAATATCCGTAACGCTGACTTGTAGCTTCTTTATAAACTTCCAAAAACTCTTTACGCTGATTCGGGAACATTTCATTGGCTAATACTCCAATTTGTGATACATCTCTACGTTGCCCGATTAAGACTAGTTATTGTGTGTTTAACGACACATCGCGCATGTATCTATTTTTGAAAAATAGATTCTGATTGATGAAGAACACGCAAATGTTAAGGTGGTGGGAGAACACTGTAAATGTCTCTGCAAACGTTTTATCCATCTCCAACATGAGGTCGTCAATTACAATGACTGTATGTTTATTTTCCTTTGACGAATTAACGTCATATACACCTTTGTCGAACAAAATATCATCTTGTTTCTCATTGAACACTTATTGATACGTCGAATAGCACCATATAACTTTATGCACAAATTTTGAGAATATCTCTCCCGTTTTTTAATGATTTTAAGCATAAACACCCTTTTACCACATCCTGTAGGGCCAGATATAATACATGTGTATGGGCTCGTCAACCTGAATTTTTCTACAGAATCCATGTCTAACACGTCACACTCCTATGCGGGTCATTTACAAAATATAATAAAAATTTAAGTGGTGTTCATTATATTCTACAGTCTTGTTTTCCTCTTCTTCCACAGAACTGTGAATGACGATGAGGTACAGCATCATGTCCTCATCATCGATATTACAAACGACCCGACGACAGTGTAGTTGTTGTCACAGACTCCAACCCCGCTAACGAGCACACACCAGCGACACCTGTAGCACGTGACAATTCAAAGCGGAGGTATGATGAAGAGCTCTCCACGTCAGGTATAAAGGGTGCCAGGATTTCGCGGGTTGTTAGACCACCAGTAATAGAGCCCCAACCCTCTACATCCTGCGACAAAAAACCCACAATTGTACCTTCCTCAAATAAAAAATATACCTTATTCCTGTTTAATCCGTGTACATCCTCCACAGCAGCAGCAGTTTCTCGTGCTGCAGAGGATGGCATAAAATTCGAGTTGGTGCGCACTGCCACCCCCACCCCAGCCCTGACTAGAAATCGGTATATAGTCAGGGTTGATCCTAGATCCATGTATGCAATGGTGTTGAACACGGACTACGGCGCATCGTTGACCTTATTATGGAGTTTGCCCTTCTGAACCGCGACGAATGTGAAGTCAGGACGAGGCTGTCCTTCGGGTTTGGGTCAGATGACGGGGATATAGATGATTTTTGGGTAGTAATACCATTCAGAAGCTTGGCAGCTGTAGATATAGAGTATATTTTGGACCGTATAATGCAGGCTTCTCAAAGTAGTACAGACTTCAATATGGACAACTTCACGGTAAATATTGACCCTGTATTCCGTGTTGCGGGTCAGAGAGCCACACCTTATACTCTTAACTTCACTTCTCAAGCTAATTACAGGCGGCATATAAACGTCGATCGTGGTTGCGGCTTTATAGCACTAGTCTTAATTCATATGTTCACTGTACTAAATACATGGGTCAAAAGCATTTGGTTGCCTACGGTTGTGCAGCGTGCCCGTAAACTAGCTGTAGAGTGTAAACTGGAGTTTGAGTGTAATATGGGTCCTGAAGAGTTGAAAAGGGTAGAGCAGGCAATGAATGTTCATATAGTTGTATTTGGAATGGATGAACGTCGTAGGACTGTGTATGTTTTTAAAAACAGTGCGAGAGATCGTACAAGATCCCTACTTATTTTAGGGCTGTCAGGAACAACGTATCTCCCCATCCGCAATATAAGTGACCTTTACGCGAGTTATGATAAAAGTCGAAAATATGGACGGCATCATGATTTGTGTAAAAGGTGTCTCGAGTTTGTGGAAGATATAGTGAAACGTTTTAAGGATTGCCACATGGTATGTGCGCAGTGTAAAGTTCCAAATGTGAAAGTCGTGTGGTTGAAGCAGAGAACAGGGACTGATGTATGGAGACACATTTTTCAATAATAACTGTTTTGAAGAAAATGAGAATCTGTATATGCATAAATGTGATGAAATTCACTGTTCTTCATGGCATGAGAAATATAAGGCGGTTGTTATATGAAAGACGCTGAGCCTAAAAACAGACCTTGTATAACTGTGTACTACGATATAGAAACATATACGACCGCTGAAACCAAATAGGTCGTTCCGCATCTACTTGTAAGCCAGAAAATCTGTGATGAGTGCATGGAGGTCGAGTGTGATGAGTGTCACAAATGTGGTAAACGGATTAACGTTTTTAAAGCGATTTCACACGACAGTCCCGTGAAAATCTTTGTGTCCTATATTGTCAAGTTAGCGGACAAGTTAAAAAAAATGACTGTATATTCTTGCCCATAACGGGGCAAAATTTGACAAACAGTTTCTTTATAAGGAGTTGGTTGAGCACGAGTAATCTGAGATATTTACAGGTGATCCCTTGAAATGAGGCTACAAACTTATACAGATGCAAATAAGAGGCAATGTACAGTTTAAAGACACTTTATTATTCACACCTTGTAAATTAACAAAGCTACCCAAGGTGATGGGTGTAGCCGCTGAAGTTTCGAAAGGATATTTTTCTTACTCATTCCTCACTAGCGAAACTTTAAATTACGTAGGACTACCTCCACCCAAACATTACTTTAACTATGAATGTATGAGTACAGGTGAACGTGAAGATTTTGACCGCTACTACAATAGTTTTAATGGAGATACTCCTTACAATATTGCTAATGAATGTGAGCGTTATTGCGCGAATGATGTGCGCGTGCTTAGAGTATGTTTCCAGGCCTTTAGAAGATGTACATAGACCGTTTCAAATGCGATCTGTTGGAAGTCGCAATCACGATTGCTTTATTGTGCTTTACGGTGTTCAAGAACAATTTCATGCCTAAAGACTCCTTAGCCGTCATTCACAGAAACAATCCTCGCTGTTATGGGCACAAGGCTATTTACTGGCTCATACATATACAGCAGGAGACAGGTGTATACATAAAGCATGCCCGCAACACGGGGGTAGTACTTTTTAAGGTTAATGGTCGTGTTTTTTGAGTTGATGGCCTAAACGAAAACCGTGCCACTGGTTAGATCTCCTGCCGACAGTCTTGCGTGGACCCGCACCCGCGATCAGCTTATAGGCACCCAGTTCACTCACAAGTTCTTGTGGGAGCATGAGTATGATACACGGATGGAAACAGATGGACAGTACCGTGAAGAAATAAAACGATCAAGCATTCAATGGTGCTGGATCCTCTCAAATGCGGTGATAGCTTGTTCGGAGGGCGTACAAATCCCTTCAAGCTATACTTTCCGCATACGGAGGGAGTGAAACTCCATTACTATGACTTCTGTTCTTTATATCCCTACGTGATGAAGAACAATCCGTACCCCGTGGGTGCACCAGAAAAACGGGTGGGACCTAACCTGCCTCCCATCGAAGTGTTCTCAGCAAATTTGAACGGGTACTATTTCGGCCTTTCTTTCGTAGATGTGCTCCCCTATCGCGATTTAAGGAGGCCGATCTTACCCGTCGCTATTGGCCTCAAGCTCATGTTTCCCCTGTGCGTGAAGTGCGCAGCGGAGAAAAATGGGGCTTGTAATCACACAACCATCCAGCGTAAGATCAGAGGTGTATATATAAGCCCTGAGCTGAACTAGCCGTTCGCCATGGTTACAGAATATTGAAGATACGTGATTTGTGGAGGTTTCAGAAGCTACCTAACCTTTTCACACCATAAATAAACACTTTTTTGAAGGATGAGGTAGATGCATCAGGGTATTCGCGAGGAGTTGATACCGAAGGTGAAAAATCGGCTTATATTCAGCGTTACCGTGACCGTGAAGGTATACAGCTCGACCGTTCCCAAATTGTAAAGAAACCAGGGAAGCGCTTCAGTGCAAAGTTGTGTCTAAACAGTCTTTCGGGAATTATGCCAACAGTTCCGATAAAGAGGTCATGGAGATCGCGAATGTAGGTAATACTTACATAATAAAGTCCAACATTACCGAATTGGCCACAGACACCTCAGAGGTTACAAACATACCTGTAGCCAACTTCACAACGGCATACGCACGCATCAAACTTTGGGGTCTATTGCATTCTCTTGGACGGAGGGTTCTCTACGCCGATACATATGGTGTGATATTCACAGCGAGGGAGGGTGAATACATGCTGCCTATTGGTGAATTCCTTGGAGAGTTAACTGATGAGATCAACGATGAGTATGGAGACATCGCATACGCCGACTCTTTTCTCTCAACAGGACCAAAAACTATAGGATACGGGTAAGGGTGGGGGAGGATATGAAATATATCGTGAAGGCTAAGGGTATCACGCTCAACCAGGCGAATCGGCAGGTCGTTAACTTTGAATCGTTGAAGGATCTAGTTTGCTTGGAAGACGAGGACGACCAGCCACCCTAACTAACTGTAGGACCCACAATTTTCGGGCACAAAAATTAGGGAGAGTGAAGGAACTTAGGGGTACAAAGGTGTGTCGTAACACCTTTAGGAAACGTTACCAGGTGCCTGGTTGGTAACGAAATGTTTATTCTAGTTATTACACGTATTTCTTAATATATACCTTGAATAATTCGATGATATGTTTATTAAATAAATCATGTTTCAATTAACGTTTCACTTTCTCCTTTTATATGTGCGTCTGTGTGTGTGCGTTTGTACAGGAGAAAGTTCTAAGCTCCGCCCCCTCTATGATCGATCAATGTTCACGTGACTCCTGCTTCTACCTGGGCATATCTCTTCCCTGCGTGCTCAGTTGACCGCTGCAAGCCCTGGATCTCAGACGTGCATTTGAAGAAATCCCTCGTAGACAAAAAATAGTAATGGCTACCTTTAATGTTGCGTGTTCGACGTTTATGACGTGGTATTCGGCAAAGTGTGAAGATATGGTGGATACTGAAAAACTCCCTATTCCACCCTCCTTTGATTCTTTTAAGATTACATTAAACCGTGCGAAGTTTGATGAACAAGAGGTACAAATACTCTACGGCTATTCTGGCGAGGGCATTGCAGGATTTCGTGGTACAAACGATGTATTGAACTATGTTGTAGGACTAAGCTTTATAAGAGCTCACATATACCGTGAAGTGAAAGAAACAACACGTGCAGAAGAGAAGCAACGGTTATGGCTAGTGAGTCTTGTTAATGAGTCGGGTGACAAGCGATATTATGTCATGTTGCATCATACCGAATACTCATTCCCTGCGGCTGTGAATGTAAATCTTGTTATAATGGAGAATCTGAAGTATTTTTTCCACTACATTAATATATATCATGACGAGGTTTGTAGTGAGGTTGTGGCTAAAGGACTGTATGAGTTTTTAACAGAATTTAGAGACGAGTCTCGTCTGCTAAGCAAAAAGGAAAAATATGGGGATATGTTTCTCTCAAATAGTGCGCAGGAGTGCGAATAAAATGTGTTTAGTTCGTGGAAATGAACGAAAATGTCTGATGCGCATTCTGGGGAGTGGGAGTGATAAAACATTAAAACCGGTATTGCTTCATGTATCGCAGATGGAAAATTTCTCAAAACATCTACCCAGTATAATGGGATACAAGTATTCTCTTTCACGTTGGAACAACGCCGCACACGATTCATCAGCTTATGGTGTGGTCTTAGAGCTTGAACCGACTGGATGTCCACTCCTCGAATACGATGGAACTTCCTTTGAGCAGCATTCTCAATGTCGTGTACGATGTGTCGTCCGTGACGAAGTCATTGCACGGGTTCAGGCGTAAAACCAGTGCCATTAGCTATGTACTGGAAACGACCTGTAGACAAACAAACTCTAGTAAAGGGAATGTTGTTTATTTAAGTGTTGAGGCGATGAATAGAGTCTTCCTAATAGTTGAGACGTGGGGTGAGGATCGTTATAAAATACCTGCTGGTGTAGGTACAAGAAGAGAGCAGAGCAGATTAGTGATAGCCCCTCATATGCCGTTGTTTGTACATTGTCTATAAATAACGATCAGCCATGCATTGATATACGATTGGTGGGGAAGAATGCAGCTGATAATAACGTTCTTGCCCCTACGCGAAACCGATTCATCCTAGACAGAATGTTTGAAATCGTCAGTTTCAGCAAGTTGAAGGCTATATTAGACGCACGTGTTACGGATATGCTTTATTTTGATACGGTTCTTGAATACGCGTACACCGCTCTGCTCGACAGGTTTAACGAGAGCAGGACTGAACAAGGCGAGAATGGTCTAGAGCTGGATGCTTATTTAAAAGGTTTAGACTGTTTGAAATATCATGAACTTTGGTACAAAGCACTTGAGTGGTACAGGGCTCAGCTTGCCTACACCGTTCACCCTGAAGAACTATTTCTTTATATAATGAGCAACTGCGGTCGTTACGACTTGGAAGATTATTTCAACTGCCGCTATGAATTGTGAAGAAGAGTTCACAATTGAAAAGGGCGTATCGGTAAGAATAAACCCTCCATTGGAAAGGAGTGTTTATAAACTTGAATGTATTAATAATGTTGTTGTTAACGACGACCTCTTTCTGCGTGCTTTTGATTGTATTCTAACCGTGTTTAAAGATAACTTGCCAGCCGAATGTAACGTGGGCACAAAAATAGTATTGAACGATATGAAGGCTCTTTACATCGAGGATATACATCCCTATAACTTGAGCTGTGAAATAATGTTAAATCGTATTTATTGCGTAGTGCAAAGAAACAATGATGTGACTGGAGACTCGATCACGTGCAAGTTTATTGTTTTAGTTAAGTGCAGTAGAACATAAAGTGTAGATATTTTGATGTATATTTATTTTCAGTATATTCAATTATTTTACATAAATGAGTGTATATATATATATATATATATATAATTTAGGGTGATTCAAAAAAATCAAAGTTTTTTTTTTAATTGTTCAACCTGTATTTTTGTTCCCTATGACAAAAAAGTAGTGTATGCCAAATTTGGTGAATTTTAAATAAAATTTACTATGTGCTACCAGGCGTCAAAGTTTCCCTCTTTTTCAATTTGTTTGTTTTTACAACTTATGATTTTATGTTTAATTGTTTATATTTCAGAATTTTTAATTAATGGTTTATATACTAGCTTGCTTTTAATTGTTGCTTGGAACTCGATATTTTGATACCAATTAATCGATTATGGAAGCTAGGCCTAACTCACCATCACCCAGTTGCTCATTTGGGAGAAGTTCTACAAAAAAAGAAACTGAAGTATGGCTAATTGGGCAGCCCTCTGCAGTACTAAAAACATCCGTATTACCATCAGAGAAGGAAATGATGGCCCTCTTCATGCACTACAGAAATATTAAAAAGCAAGACATTAGAGAATCATGCTGCTCTACTGCAGATGATGTGCTAGCAGTTTGGAAAAAAGCAGGAATACCAGCAAAACAAAGAATACATGTAGTAGATAAAATTCAAGGAATACTGAAGGAATGACAGCTGCTTAAGAAAAACAAAGCAAACAAATTGAAAAGATCACAAAATTTAAATAATAAAGAAGAAAAATGGAAAGATAAACTGGAAAACTTATTTGACATTGCTCATGAGAATGCTATGCAGCTTATAAAAATAGAAGATGATAAGAAATTCTTGAAAATGCAACGTGAGAAAGGACGTCATGGAAAAATGGGTACCATTGATAAGGCTGTTGCTAAAAAAGAGCAAAGAGCAGCAAAAGCAACAACGTTATGAAAAGAGGAAAGCAGAAGAAGAGATCAAAAGAAAGAAGAATGAAGAGGCTGTCATACTCACCAGTACATCATCAGAATCAGAAGAGAGTAAAAGTGATGAATCTGGTTTCTGTGCTGCACAACCTTCAACATGGAAAAGTAAGGTTGACAAACGTAGAAAATTGTTTGATGATAAATTATTAGGAAGTCTTGATGTTGCAAAATTGAGTGACAGAAATGCGTCTCTTTTTAATGCAAACAATCAGACATCGCTTGAATGGGACATCTGCGAACAAATAAAATGCATGTGTTTCAATACAACGGCAGCCAATACTGGTCCTAGAAATGGTGCAGCTATTCTTCTAGAACAAAAATTCGACAACAATTTATTGTGGCTGGCATGTCGACACCATATATTTGAAATTATGCTGGAAGCTGTTGTTTCAAAGTCTTTATCACCATCTTCTGGCCCAGATATAGTCCTTTTTAAGAAGTTCAGAGAAAAATGGTCAAGCATTAATAAGGAGGACTACGAAACAGCATTATCAAATCCAGATATCTATGAAAATATTCATGACATCAAAGATGACATAATTATATTTGCAACAAATCAACTAAATACATTCCAACCAAGAGACGATTACCTAGAACTATTGCAGTTAACAATTATTTTTTTGGGAGGTGAACCAAAAGGTGGAATCAAATTTAAACATCCAGCGGGACTTCATCGGGCTAGGTGGATGGCCAAAATTACATATTCATTAAAAATTTTTATGTTCAAATCTCAGTTCAAATTTTCAGTAAAAGACAAAAAAGGACTAAAAGACATCTGTCTATTTGCTACTCGGTTATATGTAAAGGCATGGTTTACAGCTCCTGTGCCATCTTGCGCTCCTCGTCTTGCTCTGGAATTATTACAGAATCTTGTAGTCTACAAACAAATAAATGACACAATTGCATTTGTTGCTATTAAAAAACTGTTAGGTCACCTCTGGTACCTATCAGAAGAACTGGTAGCCTTGGCCTTTTATGATGATGACGTGCCTACTGAAACGAAAAACAAAATTGTAAAGGCCTTGCAAAATACAACAGAAACTCTTCCTGCTAAGAAATCTATCAAACAGTGGAAAGTCGTGAATGATATAGCGGAAAGAGGAGTAAAATTAATGGATGAATATAATAAAATACTGACACATGATGAAGATCAAAAACAATTCTTGCTGCAAGTAGTGAAAAACTACAGGGCTGTTTACCCTGATAGAAAGAAAGAAACATTGATGAAGTAAGGACAGCTAATGTCTCAAATATCATGCTAGTTTAATTATGCATGTTTGTGGTTATGGTAGGACCTACGGGGGAGCTTTCCACATTAAAAAAAAGCAATGCGCCTTGTACTGTACCCCCTGGGTGGTGTGGAAAAATTAGTCAATTTGAGTCGTTCTGTCAATTTTTAATTGCTGGTAGCAACCCCTAAAAATTAAAAATTTGCTAAAATATTTAAGGATAGTTGGTTTTATGCTGAAATGAACCATTTAAAGGGTTGAACACATTAAAATATAAAAAAATTTTTTTTACCCCCATATTTGAATCACCCTAAATTATATATATATATATATATGTGTGTGTAGATTCCCCCATACTATTATATTGATAGTTATACTCCATCGTTTAAAACCTTATTTCTTATATTATTATTTTTTATTTTCTTTTCTTGATTATATATATATATTCCTCCTTCTTATTTCTTATCCTATTATTATGTTTTGAATGTATATATTCTTTGTTCGTATTTCTTATACTATTATTAATTTTTTATTGTATATATGTTTTTCGTTCGTATTTCTCATACTATTATTATTTTTTATTGCATAAATTCCTCGTTTGTATAGAATGAACTAATTTGATTGTATATTTATTTTCTATATATATCATGAAATTGATTCCAATAATTCGTCTAAATAAACAGAATGATGTAATTGTGTTTTATTTAATTCTTTTCGTTGTATATATATTTAAACGATATTATTTAATTATAATGTGTACCAAATGGCTGGTTACGCCTTCTAAGCCGTCTGGCTGTTTTAGGCTTCTGAACCAACTGTCAAGAATATCTGCTTTAATTAAATAAATAGCGCAATCTGGCAACTCAACCCTAATAATATACACCTGAACATAATTAAATTATATAGGAGTATCTGGCAACTCATCTATATACTGGGTGATCCAGATAAATGGGACCCATAAAAAAAAGCCAAATATTCTTAATATTTAATTCCTTTCATAAAAACTATATATCATTCGAAAGAGTAGAGTTACAAGTTTATTATGAAATATTTATTTTTTTAAAATGACTCCTTTCAAATGTGCTCCATTAGTTGCCAAGCATTCCAGTGTTCTCGCTTTTAAGTTCTGCATCACTTTTGCAAGAGTGTGCGGTGGTATGGCCTGTATCTCATTTGTGATGGCGGCCTTCAATTCTTGCAAGGTCGTTGGGTTATTTCTGTAGAGTGTAGACCCTACTCTTTAAATATCCCCAGAGATAATAATCTAAGGGAGAAAAATCCGGAGACCTTGCGGGCCATTCAACGTCTCCAAATCTTGAGATTAACTCGCCTGGAAACGTTTGACGCAAAACTGCCATGCAGTTCCTCGTGGTATGGCAGGTAGATCCGTCTTGTTGGAACCAGTGGTTTTCTAGACAAAGATCTCTTAATTTAGGAATAAGGAAATCGGTCAACATTTTTTCGTAGCAATCACCATTTACAGTGACCGTGTTTCCGGTGGAATCCTCGAAAAAGTACGGCCCTATGATCTGAGATGCAGTAAGACCACACCAAACAGTTACACGCTGACTATGCAACGGGACTTCGGTAATATTCAATAGATTTTCTGTTGCCCAGAAACGACAATTTTGTTTGTTTACAGTTCCATTCAAGTGAAAATGGGCTTCGTCTGACATAATCAAAGTTGCTATAAAATTGGTGGTGTCATTTACCTTCTGTTGGATCCATTGACAGAATTGTCGTCTTCGTGCGAAATCTCCATCGTTTAGTTGTTGCACTGTTTGAATTTTATATGGAAAGAGCATTAAATTTTGCTTGAATATACGGTGTGTTGTTCCATATCCAACTCCTAACAGCTGAGAAGCACGTCTGATGCTTATGTTAGGATTATCCTGTACAATTTTATGAGTTCTGTTAATGATCTCGTCTATCCTTGCTGTGCGCACTCTTCCAGTTGGTTTTCTTTTTCCAATGCTGCCAGTTAGGGGAAAATTTCTGACACACCGACGGATTACTTTCTTAGAAGGTGATTTTGACATCTGAAAATTTGTCTTGAAAGATCTTTGAGCTGAAACTACACTTCTTCCATGCTCATAATATTGCTCAGTTATGAAACGCAGCTGTTCCACAGTCCATGCAGTCATCATGAAGGGTTAGTTTTAACTAACACTTTTATTTTGTTTTGTATCTTATCTTGTCTTGTATTGTCAAAACCTATACAATCCTGTACAAACTTGTAACTATCCTCTTTCGAATGATGCGTATGATTTTATAAAAGGACTTATACTTTAAGAGTTACAGGGGTTTCTGTTGGGTCCCATTTCTCTGGATCACCCTTTATAAATAAATAAATAAAATAGTGGTATGTGACACCCTCCTTATATAAATAAATAAAATAAATAGTGGTATCTGGCAATTTCACACCCTCTATATAACAGCTGCTGGTCCCCTGGACTCTCATTATGCTTCTGACTCAGGTGGATGAAAGAACTCGCTCTCTCCTTCTTAGGTTAAGGCTTACTTTCTTAGGTTAGGATTTCCATTAGGGGGTGAGGACATCTCACCTTCTCCCCCAAAGCCTCTCCTCCTCCTCCTTTCTTTCTCTCTCTTAGGTTAAGGTCATCCCTTTGGGGGAAGTTATCCTCCCTTCTCGCCCAAAGCTCCCCCCTTCATTGCAACTTGTGGGATAACCCCTCTCCCTTTGTTGCATAACCCCTTCATGCAATACCCCCTCCCCTTTTATAACACCTCCCTTTGAAACACTCATCCCCCTTTGCAACATTGATTAATATTGCAGTCCACTCGTCCATTTTGCGCCCACACTAATAACGCCCTTCCAGCTACTGAACAAACCCAACGTCGCCTAACCTCGATGATATGAAGGGGAACGATGTTCTGACGTGGCGAAGATGTAGCCATCAAATATTACATATATATATATATATATATATATATATATATATATATATCAGGGCTGTGCGGGTCTATCACTTTCGGGTCGGGTCCGGGTCATTTTACTAATTTATATTCGGGTCCGGGTCGGACCCGAAAGTTCACTTTCAGGTCCTCTCGGATCTTTCAGTATATGACCCGGGTCTGGGTTGGGTCCATTATTAAAAATGTAATAATTATAATCTGGTATAGGATAGGTAATAAGACTGCTACCGTAGCTACATTAACATATTTTCTGAAACACAGTAAAACATTATATGGCTATACGGTAGTAGCCTAACCATATATATTAATTAATCCGATTTTGGAAATGTTTGAAAGTAGGTGTATTAATTGCATTAATATTTAATAGTAACTAGATATAGTTATACATGCATTGCTCAGGGGCAAAGTACGATGTATGATTGCTCTCTTCAGCCCCCTTATTCTAAATTTTAATTAATTTTGTGAAAACAAATTCTATATTTTTTTGAGTGAACTCAAATGGAAAGGCGACAGCACTTGATCATATCGGACCCGTTGTCTGTTGCAATGGATACAACTTGTGCAGATCCGAAGTCGTACTCGGTTAACACAGACTGAATGGTTTGTTTCAAAACATCTATGAAATTAATTAATTATTTATTACTGATTTAGATTTAAAGTAACATTCTTTTACATATACCGTAATATTGTACGATATATATATATATATATATATATATATATATATATATATATATTTGTGTGAAATGTAAAATAATTTTTTGTGTGAGATGTAAATAATTTTTACCTGTATGTGAGCAGTGAAGTTCCTTGAGAGTCAATGTTTTCACTTCAATTTTGTTTTCAAAGTTATATTGGGCTTGAATACCTAAAAATCCTCTATCTAAGCGGCTGCAACAATCTACTTTTAAATGAAACGGTTTTTTTTAAGAAGTATTTCTAACTTATTTTTTTCAGCGATTGCTCTATCGAGAGTCAAAGTAGCAAGATTTTTTTCTGTTCATGTTTATATTCATTACAGATAGAAATGGTTCAACCAAAATTTTAAATCCAATATCTTCTACAATGCTAAAAGGTCGCCCGTCTATTGTCACCCACGAAATAAGGCCATTTTCTAAAGTTTTCTTATGAAGTTGGGGGTGAACTCCAACTTTAATTTGTTTAAAAAAGTTTTTAACAGTAGTTTCGCCTTCATTCATTCCCTTGGTTTGTATTTGAGTTTACGAAGTACTGCTAGTGCTAGGTAGGCTTTTATCGTGATCCTCAACTTTACGATATATGTCTGAGTGACACGATTTTAGGTGTCGCTTTAGGTTTGTCACATGATTGCCACTATACACTTTTCCACACTTTTCAATTTGGCATGTAGATGTTTTATCAATATTATTATATTTAAAATATTCATTCATAAGGCTAGTTTTTTTGCTACCACTCCCCACCGAAAAACGAATTTGTAAAGGCATTGTAAATTCAAATAAATAGCAAAGGAAGCACTGGAGAACAACCAATGTACACAATACACAACTCACAAACAAACAATAAAATATATTAGGATTAGGCTAGTCTTCCGTCACCGTTAACTCTCCACTTCCAGTGAGTCATTTGGAGGGTGGAGTGATAATTCAATACATTGTTGCCAAATCTGAAGGCGTACACATAAATTTTGTAAACTAAAAACCCGGCTGTGCGGGTCCTTCACTTTCGGGTCGGGTCTGGGTCTGGGTCAATTTTAAAACTCACTTTCAGGTCCGGGTCCGGGTCTTTTTTCTAATTCACTATCGGGTCCGGGTCTTATCTCACTTTCGGGTTAAATCCGGGTCTGGGTCCGGGTCCGGGTTCGACCTGCCAACCGTGATATATATATATATATATGTATATATATATATATATATATATATATATAAAACAGCCGACTGTGATTCGTTTCAGGAAAAGTTAGAAATATTTAAACTTAAAATATATTTTTCCCTTTCACATAAGTAATATTTAGTTTTTTGTGTGTTTTACTTTTTATAAATTTTTTATGTATTTCGAGGCTGCGGCACTTCGTTTTCTTAACTCTTGCTTGTTAGTATTGGTAACGGAAAAGTATTGGATTGATTATTTGGAACCTTGAAAGTTTTGATGAACCAAGGCATTATCTCTAATGAGCTGTAATGAAATATTGAAAAAAAAATTGTCGAGGAAAGTAATTAACTAAACCCTTCTTGAATAAAAAAAGAAAAGAAAAAGTGTAATTATTGTCGATATAACGAGCATTTAATTTTGGTAAATAGCACCTTTCAGAAAATTAAAATGTTCTCCCACTGCGAAGTTTACTGACATTTTATTTTTTCTTAGAAAAGGTGTAATTAAAATTCTTGCTTTGCTAAAGCAACTTTTCAGAGCATCTCTACTGGGAATGTAAGGTTTATTTGCAATTCAAAGACGTGTCATTATCACGTAATGTTTAAAATGAACTGTAATTATAAAGGTGGAACTGTTCATGACACTAACAAATTTACACCGATGCCACTGCATACAAAAACTAAAAAATATTAATTTTTCTTGGAAATCAGTATCTGAAGACATAATATAAAGAGACAGCAAAGTAACATCCTTTCCGATAACACAAAGATCAGTAAAAAAATAAGAAACCCAGACGATATAGGATCTCTACAAACAGACATGAAGAGAATCTACAAGTGGACGGAAGACAACAATATGAAGTTTAACACTGAGAAATTTCAACTGTTAAGCTACGGAAAAAGGGAGGACCTAAAATCCATGGAATATTATACCTCAAATGGAGAGGAAATTCAGAAAAATTCTAAAGCAAAAGATTTAGGAATTGTAATGACTGACGATGCAAAATTTGAAACACAAAATAAGATAGCAGTAAACAAAGCAAAGAGAATAACTGGGCAGATACTGAGAACCTTTAAACGAAGGGATAGGAATATAATGATTCCTCTACTGAAAACACTGATCATAACATGCCCAGATAAAAAAGAAGACATTAGACAGCTAGAAGGGATTCAGAGAAGAGAGAGATACACCATTATTTACACTTGGAAAATAATGGAGAAGCTAGTCCCTAATCTTACTCTGAACACTGTAACTCCCCAAACAACGGTGGAAAGTAGAAAAGGAAGACTGTGTCGTGTTCCCAAATTAAAGGCGAGACAGGGAACATCCTTAACGCTGAAAGAAAATAGTTTTGTGTGAGAGAACCAAGACTGTTTAATCAGCTGCCCAAAGACCTAAGGAACACGAGTGGTGTTGCGGTGGACATCTTCAAAAGAAGATTAGACGCCTGGCTCCAAACAATCCCTGATGAGCAGGGCGTACCTGGTTATGTGAGGTGGAGAGTAAAAGAAACCAACTCACTACTTCACCAGGCCAACTCGAGAGGAGGAGCGACAAGCTTGATTTTCGTGAAATGAGGAATCATCGCACGGAACATTTTAAAGGTTGAAAGATTTAGATACGAACAGAACTTTGAATTCAAATCCAATTTTTTACAGTTACTACAGTTATATTCGGATCAATTATTTTTAGGCAAGAATCGCATCTGGATTTCAACTTTAAAAAGAATGATTGATAAGAGAATGTCTGCGAGGTATGGTCATATTATGTCTGTAAGCAAAGTCGCGCATCCCTATATGTCCATACATACAGGGCACTATACACAAATGCTGTATATATATATATATATATATATATTATATATATATATATATATATATATATATATATACACACACACATATTATATATATATATATATACATATGAGTTAAAATGTATATATGTACGGCATGAGAAGGTGCCCCCTCAGGGCATTTGATTCCGCTCGTATGTAGGAAAATTACAAGTACTGACTGAGCGGGGTCCTTGGTGCAGTGGTTAGCATATCCGACCGGCAATTGGATGATCCCGGCTTCGATTCCTGGGAGATACCTCATTTTTAATTTGCTCGTTCTCCCTCCTCATCTTGTGCGGAACACTCTTCAACACAAGCGTCGTTCTTTACATTAATTATACTGTGTTGTTTGCAGTTAAAATGTATATATATATATATATATATATATATATATATATATATATATATATATATATAAGGTGATTAAAAAATGGGCTAAAATTTTTTTATTTTTTTTGTGTTCAACCATTAGTTTGGTTCAGTTTACATAAAAAACAATCTGAATTTTTAGATCATTATTTCAAGTTTTAGGGGGTGCTACCGATCGTCAAAATTTATGGATTTGCATAGATTTCACTCATCCCCTACTGCAAATTTTATACTGTTTCCACACCACCCCTGAGGTACAGTATTCAGCGCGTTTTCTTTTTTATATTGGAAGCTTCCCTGTAAGCCTATCATAACCACTGACAGAAGTAGAGTTTAGAATTTTGACATATTTATTACTTGATTAGTGTTTCTTTCTTTCTATCAGGATAAGCAGCCCTGTGGTTTTGACCACTTGTAGCAGAAATTGTTTCTGCTCTTCATTTTTTGTTAAGAGCTAGTTGTATTCATCCATCAAGTTACTCCCCATTCAGCTGTCATTAAGAACTTTCATTTGGTGGGTAGATTTCGTTACATTATTGTACAATTCATCTTTGTGCCATTCAGCAGCATTTTTGCTGAAAAAATTTGATGCAAATCCTGTAGTTTCGAAGAACCTTCGAGTAATTGATGTTACAAAGTCTTTTAGTTCTTTTACTTGAATGTGTTCAGGGTTTAAAGTAGCCCGTTTTGCTGGATGTGTTTCCCCAGGGTTTTGCAAAGCCATTACCATTTTGTTCTTTGTTTCGGCAGGCACCTCGTCATCAAAGAAGGCGAAAGCAACAAGTTCCTCAGATAGACACCAAAGATGACCGAATATCTTTTTCAGAGCAAAGATGAAATAGACTTGTCATTCTGTTTGTACAGACTAAGGTTCTTTAATAGCTCTATATCTTGATGAAGAGCATGAGATGGTGCAGGAGCTGTAAACCAAGCTTTTACCTACAGCCGAACAGCAAACAGGCAGATGTCTCTTATTCCTTTTTCTTCCTCAGGCGTAATCTTAAACTGGGATTTGAACATCCAAATTTTCAAAGAATATATTACTTTGGCCATCCATCTAGCTCGGTGAAGCCCTGCTGGACTTTTAAACGAGATTCCACATTTTGGGTCTCCTCCCAGGAAAATGATTGTGAGTTGTAGGAGTTCACTTTAGTCAGCGTTGGTTTGATACAAATACAATCATATCAGCTTTAAAATCAGCTACATCTTCACCTGTTCCCGGCTCTGATAAAGCTGTTAGATAATGTTGCTTGTTGAAACTAGGCTATTTTGTCCTGAATCGCTTGAAAATCGCAATTTCTGGACCTGATGATGGTGGTAATGACTTTCCAACCACAGCTTCCAGCATAATTTCGAGTGTGTGATGGCGACAGGCTAACCACAACATATTCTTATCCATTTTTTGTTCAAGAAGAATACAGGTACCCTTTCTAGGACCAGTATTGGCTGCTTTTGTGTCGAAACACATGCATTTAATTTGTTCAGAGATACCCCATTCAAGGGATGCCTCATATACAGCAGTTGCTGTTAACTGGCCAATGCCCGAATCAATTTTAGGTACACCAAGGAGTTGATCCACTCCTTCCCCAGAAACCAATATAGATAGTCGGTCAACAACTTCCTTATCTGTTATATCTTCTAACAGTTTACCATCCCAATGGATTGTTAAAGGCACCTCTGGCTTGAATTAATTTTTTAAATTCTCTGCAATTTTCTTTCGAAATTTGTCTTTCTCTGCGAATAGATGAATATCTACTGTAATGTTGTATTCTTCTGGGTTTTTTCAAGACTTTGAATTGATGGTGCCAGAACAAGCGAGGCCATTCGATCACTTTGTTTAGCAACATCAAGACTGGCTAACAATTTGCTGTCAAGCACTTTTCTTCGTTTAGTTACTATTTTTCTTGAAGTAGATGGTCCAGGTGTAGCATCTATGTTAATTTTATCATCTGTAGTTGTCATATCTTCCATTTCTGGTTCTGGTTCAGATGATGTACTGCTGAGAACTATAGTCTCTTCAACCCTTTTTCTTTTGTTTTCTTCTCGTGACTTCCTTTTTTCATAGTGTTTTTGTCTTTCTGTTGCTATCTGTTCTTTTTTTAGCTAAAGCCTTATCATTGTTGCCCATTCTGCTTCGCCGTCCTTTCTCACCCTGTGCTTTTAGAAAATTTCTGTCTTCTTCTGTATGAATAAGATTCATAGCATTCTCATGAGGTATGTCAAATAAATTTTCTAGTTCTTCTTTCCATTTTTCCTCTTTATCAATTAAGGTTTGCGATCGCTTCGATTTGTTTTCTTTGTTTTTCTTCAACATTTGCCATTCCTTCAAGATTCCTTGAATTTTATCAACTACACGTATTTTCTGTTTAGTTAGCATCCGTGCTTTTTCCAAAGCTGTCAACACATCACTTGCAGTAGAGAAGCATGATTCTCTGATACTTTGATGTTCATTATTTCTGTAGTGCATGAGCAGTGTCATAGTTTCCTTCCTTGATGGCAGTACTGATGCTTTCAGTGTGGCTGAAGGATGACCAATAAGCCAAACATCTGTCTCTTTTCCCGCAGAACACCAGGAAGAGGGAGTACTTGATGATGTGCCTTCCATGTTAGATAGACGTACGCGTTAACTCTAATAAAGAACAACTGCTACTGAATGCTGAGGCCAGTATATGGCTGTCTTCGACACCTGCAAGAGAAGAGGTAAGAGGGTCAGATGGGGTGAAGTGAGTGAAGTAAACTGATACATGAATAGGCCTAAACTTTTATTTAAGTTAAAGGACATACCATATAAATAGGAAAATAATGAAATTTTGCATGTTCGTTAGCAACCCTTAAATATCATTTAAAAATTCTGAACAAAATTATAAAAAAATTTCTTCAATAAATGGAACCTAAAGACAGGTTAACACATTAAAAATCAAAAGTTAATTTTTTTACATGTGTGTGTGTGTGTGTGTGTGTGTGTGTATGTGTGTGTGTGGTGTGTGTAAAATATACAACTTCTCTTTTATCTCGCTTCCACTTAAATTCTAATTACGATTTTCTTCAGCATTGACTGCTTATATATATATATATATATATATAACGTAAAGAACGACGCTTGTATAGAAGAACATTCCGCGCAAGATGAGGAGGGAGAACGAACAAATGAAAAAATGAGGTAACCACCCGGGAATCGAACCCGGGATCTTCCGATTGCCGGTCAGATATGGTTATCATATCTGACCGGCAATCGGAAGATCCTGGGTTCGATTCCCGGGTGGTTACCTCATTTTTTTCATTTGTTCGTTCTCCCTCCTCATCTTGCGCAGAATGTTCTTCTATACAAGCGTCGTTCTTTACGTTAATTATACTGTGTGTTGTTTGCAGTTGAAATATATATATATATATATATATATATATATATATATATATATATGTAAAGAACGACGCTTGTGTAGAAGAGCGTCCGCGCAAGAAGGCCTTGTCAGAAGTCGTAATTCTCCTACATACGAGCGGAATCGAATGCCCTGAGGGGGCACCTTCTCATGCCGTACATATATACATTTTAACTGCAAACAACACGCAGTATAATTAATGTACAAGCTCCCGAAGTTATGACATTTCGTCGTGACTCACCCTGTATATATACCGGGTGTCCGAGAATTATCTGTACAATTTTTGGCTGTTATTAAAAGTCAACCATGAAGTGTAGAAATTCCAGTGTTGTCTCATTTTACAGAGAAACTCATTAAGTTTTTTCTGATAACAAGTTTTGACAAGCTTTTTCTTTTTTGTACGCGGGTGACAGACATTGATGATTTAAAAGCAAGAATCACAGCTGCTATTGAGCGAATTGATGTGGATATGCTGCAGCGTACATGGCAACATTTGGATTATCGATTGGATGTTTTGCGAATCACTGATGGTGCACATATCGAATGTTTGTGACAACGTTACTTTAATAAAAGAAACTTTTGAAAATACAGATTCTAAATAATCTTGTTTAAGAATTTTACGTGTGTTATCAAGAATTTTATTAAAAGATGAAATTGTACAGATAAATTTCGGACACACTGGAATTTCTAAAAAACTTGTCAAAACTTGGTATTAGAAAAAACTTAATGAGATTCTCTGTAAAATGGGACAACAATGGAATTTCTACACTTCATGGTTGACTTTTAATAACAGCCAAAACTTGTACAGATAATTCTCGGACACCCTGTATATATATATATATATATATATATATATATATATATATATATATATATACAGGGTGTTTATAAAGTCCCTATCTATTTCAGTGAAAACGTAGCAAAAAGGGTAAGATTCAATAACAATATAATAGAAGGCATACATTTAATTAATACTTAAGCATATGATTCTACATGAGCACCAAATAACCACGAAGGAAAAAGGAAACACAGAATGGTACTCAGGCGCTTTTGTCAAATGACATCCTCAGGAACACTGAAATAAATAACAAGTTCGAGACTATATATAGGTAAAAAAAATTAAAAATTAAAAAAATTAAAAATTGTAGGAGGAGCATACAAATTTATAAGGAAAAGCAACCAGAGTTTTAGCACTTTTCCTCTCTTGTCTAAATCCGTTCTGAACGAATTCAAAACAACAGGATCAATCGAAAAAAAGGCCCTGGCTAATGTTGAAATTATTTGTAAGTTCAATAATGGCAGACTCAAGAATATTTCTATTAACAATGTTGCTTGAGTGAAACAAATTGAAGCATTATTCCAATCAATACAGTGGGATAACTCTGACAGATGGACGAAAAGGGCACTGGACGACTGTCCCGTTCTAACGGAATATTGATGCTGTTTTACACGTGTGTACAAATCCTTTCCCGTCTGTCCAATGTAAAAGGAATCACATTGTTTACAACCAATTTTATAGATAATGCCTGAATTATTTGGTAGGACTATTTTTTATTATGATATTTTTCACAATATTGTCATATGAAAATATTACATTAATATTCAAAAGTTTAAGTACATTAACAATGCCTAAAAAACCTAGGAAAAATGGAAGTACTAAAATATTCTTTGACAAAGTGCGAGGGTTATTATTCACACGATAGAAAGTTCGTTTTGCCTTGTTATGACAAGATTCCTAAAAAGCAGGTGGGTAACACATATCCCTTCCAATACTGTTGAATTTTCTAATTCGGCATCCATGTATTCCGGACTGGCGATCCTAAGAGCGCGGAGAAACATTGAAGAAAATATGGCTTTCCTGATTGGGGTGTCATGTCTGGAGTAAAAGTGTACGTAGGACAAATTGTTTGCTTTTTCCGATAAATACTAAACTTAAAATCTGGGCTTTCTCTGTGTACATGCACGTCCAAAAACGGGATTCAGTTGTTTTGTTCCATTACTAAAGTAAACTTAATGGAGGGGACTCGATTATTTAACTGAAGGAGGAAATCATTCAGGTTACGCTTCATGGGCCAGATACACAAAATATCGTCGACGTACCCCAACCATGGGATGCCAACCCCCAGGATTCTCGAATGTAAGTGATTTCGAAAAACTCCATATAAATATTGGAGAGGAGGGGCGACAAGGGATTACCCATGGCCATCCCAAAAAACTGTTGATAATATTCGCTATTGAAAGTGAATTTACAGTCTTTGATGCAAAGTTTTAGCAGTTCCAAAACGATGTGTGCAGGTAGAAGCAGGTCATACTTATGTAATTCTCGGGAGAGAAAGTCAAGCATATCGTCAATCGGCACTTTTGTAAACAATGAAAAAACGTCGAAGCTGATCAATCTATCGTTGGTTTCAGTGCATATATTATTCAGTTTTTCAGTAAGGTCCATGGAAGTTTGTACATGTGAATCAGAGATAGTTCCGAGAATGGGGAACAAGACTTTGACAAGTCATTTGGAAAGTTTATAAGTAATAGAACCCACATAGCTAATAATAGGGCGCATAGGGTTGCCAGGTTTGTGGGTTTTAATAAGACCTTAAAGGTAGGGAAGAAAAGGCGAAGTGGACGTGAAAACCGGAATTAAGTCCTTATGATTTTTGAGAATGCATTTCAAGCCACTATTGAATGATTTGATGACGTCATCCTGCGGGTTGTTCCTAAGCTTTCTGTATGTGGCGGGGTCCTGGAGAAGCTCATTCATCTTTCTAATGTATTCCGCTTTGTCCATAATAACTGGTGTTAGCCTTGTGGATTCAACCTTTGTTTGATGAAATTTACGACGGGTTGCGTAGAACTTCTTCACTTCGTAACATTTTGGATCGCAAAATTTAATCTCATTCGAAACAGTCAGTGGAGTAAAATAGCAAGCTCAAATTGTGTTTTAAACCTTTCTTCGAAAAACATTAGCGATGATGCAAAAAACGCCCTTGGATTTGGTATGTCCTTTTTTATTGTTAAAAAAACCTTCTGCTTTACAAATTTGTTAGTCTTGCTTGTTTTGAAAAACAGTGTAATCTTCCTCAGTCTTTGGTTAACATAGTTAAAGGCCTTGTCTATAGTGCTGCGAATAGCATTTACGAAGAAAACTTCCCTAAACATTTTCGCAATAGCCTCTCACAATTATAAAAAGATGGTGAGCTCCATATTACTAATGCAGACAAGGCTAACACCATAGTTATTATGGACAAAGTGGAATGCATTAAAAAGATGAATGAGCTTCTCCAGGACCCCGCCACATTCAGAAAGCTTTGGAACAACCCGCAGGATGACGACATCAAATCATTCAATAGTGGGGGGGACCATAAATGTTTCCACTTCTGGCTCTCCCACTGCCGATACCAGGAACGCAGACTCGGGTAGCGGGAATGGTTCTGCAACTGCCCATTCGAGATGTTATGGGCCTCTTCTTGATTCACTTTTCATAAACTCCTGCAACATTCGTGGTCTTTCTTCAAATTCTCAATCTGTTGAACATCACCTCTCCTCCTCTAAACCTCACCTTCTCTTCCTCGCTGAAACTCAGGTGTCTGGCACGACTGACAGCAATCCCTTTTCTGTCCCCTCCCACTTTCTCCATACTCAATTTCATTCCAAGGTGGATGTTGCGTATATGTACTAGTGATGTACCGATTCTTTGCCTATATTTTAAAAAATCAATTCTTTTCATAAATTTTACTAATCTGATGTGAAAACTTTCAATTTTCATATTTTTACAGTTCAAATTTGTTAAAATCCTTTCCTTAGCTTACTCCACAATATGTGGTACTAGAATTTGTTATTCATATACCGTCGCTAAAATGATATTAAAATTTTTTATTGCTCAGTAAAATGATAAAATAATTTTATTTTAGTTTCATAGATTGAATACCAATATTGAAAGTAATTGTTTTTCCTTATGGTGAAAGTAATTTCTTCAACAATGTCAGCAACAACAAAATTTTTCATTAAAATATTAAGTCCTTTGTGGCCAATTGGAATAAAAAAGTGAATGTATAATTTGGGTTTATAAAATTATTAAAATACATAAAGTCAACATCATAAGATGGTTTAATATATAAATTATAAAGTACAACTTAATATAGAATAATTATGAATATAGAGTAGGAGATTACAATAGTTTATAATATTTAGATATTAGCTTGGTAGAGAGAATGTAAATTTATGAGCAACTTAACTTATTAAGCTTTGCCATTCTTGTGAATGTAAAATATTTTTATATAATTACCCTTTGAAATAAGTATAAATTATCATAAATAGTGTTTTTTGTATGTTCAGTTTTTTATAAATATAGATTTTCTTTTATAATTGAAAAATTTAAAATTTAAAAAAATCGGTGAAAGAATTGAATAAATTTGCCCGATCCATATGCCAATGTCGATGGCAAAATAATGGCCGATTCTGCTGGTGCCAATGCCAATTAATCGGTACACCACTAATATGTGCGCAACGATCTTACTTGCCCTCGTATTCCCGAACTCGAATTCTCCGAATTCTGTACTCTCTGGCTAAGGCTCACATGTCAATCTCAAACTAAATATATCTACGCTGTCTACCTTTCTCCTAATTCTACTGACTAAACAAAATTCTTTGACTACCTCACTTCCAAAGTGGAATACATTCTCTTCCATTCTTCTTTTGTTGAAATCTCCATTTTAGGTGATTTCAATGTTCACCACCACCTTTGCCTTTCCTCTCATTTCACTGAAATCCCTGGTGAACTAGCTTACAATTTCTCAATCCCGAATGACCTAGAGCAGATTGTACAACACCCTACTCGTATTCCCGATCGCTTTGAAAAAAGGCCAAACATTCTGGATTTATTTCTCACCACTCATCCCTTTTTTTCCTTTGTCAAACTTTTTTCTCCGTTGGGCTCCTCTGCCCACAATCTTATATGTTTCCTGTCCTATCGCTCCAATTCAGCCTTTGGATCCTCCCAAGAGGAGACGCATTTGGAACTTTGGCGCCGCTGATTGGGAAGCCCTTAGGCAGTACTTCTGTGATTTCGCATGGAATGATTATTGATTCCATGGTCGGGGCACTGAGCGCATCACTGAGGTGATTCTCTCGGGCATCGAGGCGCACACTCCATACTCTATTACTACTACTAATGCAAACAAAACTTTGCTTAACTTCACTTTGTCTAATGCTATCCGCAACAGAGAGGAGTCTTTCAGAAGATACCGTCGCCATCCAACTCTTGACTCTCACTCGGCTTATATTTCTGCCCGGAATCGTACAAAATCTGTTCTTCCATCGCCAAAAATTCCTTCATCCGACAAAAATGTGAAAATCTATCCAATTCTAATTCTTTTCCCTTTTTCTGGCATCTAGCTAAGAACCTCTTTAACAACTTTACTTCCTCTTCTTTCCCTCCTCTTTTCAATTCCGACGGCACAGTTGTCGTCTCTTCTCTTGACAAAGCTGAACTCTTTCCTCAAACTTTCGCTTACAATTCAACCATCGACAATTCCGGTGCTGTTCCTCCATCTCCTCTCCCCTCTGACTTTATTATGTCTGAAATTAGAATCTCTTCTAAAGATGTTTATTCTACTCTATCTGGGCTCAACTCTAGAAAGGCGTACGGTTATGATGGTGTTCATCCTGTTGTTCTTAAGAACTATGCTTCTGTGCTCAAATCCTGCCTACGCAAACTCTTTCGTCTTTCTCTCTCATCTTGTACTTTCCCTTCATGCTGGAAGTTCTCTTTCAATTCAGCCTGTCTCAAAGAAGGGTGACCGCTGTCAACCCTCCAACTATCGACCAATTGCTTTGATTTCTTGCCTTTCCAAAGTTTTTGAATCTGTCTTTAATAGGAAAATTCTTAAACACCTCTCTTCTTACAATCTTCTTTCAGATCATCAGGATGAGTTCCGCAAGGGACGCTCTACTGGCGATCTTCTTGTATATCTCTCTGACTCTTGGTCATCCTCCTTTCGGGATTTCGGTGAAACTTTTGCTATTGCGTTAGATATATCAAAAACTTCTGCTAGAGTGTGGCACAAATCTTTAATTTCGAAACTGCCCTCCTTCGATTTCTATTCTTCTATCTGTGCTTTCAGTAGTATGGGTGAAAAATGGACGAGTGCAGTGCAATTGCAAATGTTGATCAATGTTGCAAGATTGTTGCAAAGGGGTTATGCAACAAATGGGGTAGGAGGTTTGCGATGAAGGGGGAGGGGGAATGTTGCAAGAGCAACAAGGGGTTATGCAACTTGGAGGCAGAGTTATCCCCCAAGAGAAAGAGAGAAGAGAGAGAGAGAGAGAGAGAGGAGGAGAGGTGTTCGCCTGGCAGGAGACAAGCGCATATTAAGACTTCAGTCGAGCGGTCGTTGTCTTAATATGTTCCTAATCAGCCAGTTGGCTTAATCAGCCAGTTGGCTCATCTGGCTGAGTTTTCAGATTGCGCCATTTATTTAATTAAACCATATATTCTGGCTTCATCCGCCAGTTGGCTTATAAGGCTGAGTTGCCAGTTTGCGCTATTTATTTAATTAAACCATATATTCTGGCTTAATCCGCCAGTTGGCTTAGAAGGCTGAGTTGCCAGTTTGCACTATTTATGTAATTAAAGCATATATTCTGGCTTAATCCGCCAGTTGACTTAGAAGGCGTAAATGGTTTGTTCAGGTGTACAGGTTGAGTTGCCAGATAGCGCTATTTATTTAATTAATGCATATATTCTGGTTTACAAATCCACTTTAGAAGCCAGCCAAATGATATAATTAAATACTGTGTACAACCAAAGAGACTTAAATAAAACACAATTACATCATTCTGTTTATTTAGGCGAATTAATGGAAATATATAGAAAATAAATATACAGTGGAATATATATGATCAAAAATAATAATAGCATACGGACGATGAATATATAATGAATATACAATGGAATATATATATATGATCAAAAAATAATAATAGCATAAGAAACACGAACGGGAAATATATAATAAAAATATACAAAACGTTGTATTATCAATATATTAGTACAGGAAATATACATATATATATACACAGTTATATTAAATAATTAAATATATTGAAAATAATGATATACGGAAACGTATAATCAAATGCATATCAGTACAGGAAATATATATATATATATATATATATATATATATATATATATACACAATTAAATAATAAATATTCTTTATGTTCTATGGGGTATATTAAATAATTAAGAATAATAATATATATACACAATTAAATAATTAAATATACATCCTTTATGTTTTCCGGGCAAAACGCTAAACTCACACGTAATCGAGTCTACATTCACATCGTTATTACTTTTTACTACGCGGTAAAACTGTCCAAGCAACACTCCACCGTTTAACTTATACGGATGCCTATACTCGAAAAAATGGCTTTCATATGGTTCAATACTATTTTTGTGCCCACTTTACATTCATTCGGTTGGTAAGTTATCTTTAAAGACGGCTAGAATACAATCAAAAGCACGCACAAAGAGGTCATCGTTAACAACAACATCAAATACAAGTTTATAAACACGCCTTTCCAATCGAGGGTTTTTTCTTACCGTCCCGAGCTTTTCAATCGTGAACTCTTCTTCACTCTGCATAGCGGCAATTGAAGTAATCTTCCAAGTCGTAACGACAGCTATTCATTATATAAAGGTACAGCTCTTCAGGGTGAACAGTATAGGCAAGCTCTGCCCCGTACCGCTCAAGTGCTTTGTACCAAAGTTCGGGATATTTCGAAGAGTCTAAACCTTATAAATATGCATCCAGCTCTACCAGCTCTAGACCATTCTCGCCTTGTTCATTCCTACATTCGATAAATCCGTCGAGCAGAGCGGTTTATGCGTATTGAAGAACCGTATAAAAATAAATCATATCCGTAACACGAGCGTCTAATATAGGCTTCAGCTTGCGGAATCCGACGATTTCAAACATTCTGTCGACGATGAAACGGTTTCGCGTTGGGACAAGAACGTTATTATCAGAAGCGTTCTTCCACATCAGTCGTATATCAATGCATGGCTGTTCGGTTTTTCAAACAACGACATATGACGGGGCGTCACTAATCTGCTCTCTTCTTGTATCTACACCTGCAGGTATTTTATAACGGTCCTCTCCCCAATTCTCAACTATCCCGAAGACTTTCAAGTGCAAAGTTAATGGTGCCGGTTTCACGCCTGAACACGCGCAATGACTTCGTCACCGAGACATCGTACGAGGAGTTGAAAATGCTTCTCAAAGGATGTTACATCGCATTCGCACGTCCACACGGTTCAAGCTCTGAGATGACTATGAGCCACAGGTGGACGGATCGGCTCGACGGGCGGAGTGAGTCACGCTGGTGAAACGTGTACGGGTTTGTTCGAACTCGTGTGTTTCGTGAGGTACACGGGTGGGCGGCTCGCTGGGGGGAGCGAGTCACACCATAAACTGTTGAAGCGTGTACAGGCTTGTTCGAACACTTGTGCTCTTGGACAAACAGAATTTTCCGCTACATGAAGCAATACCGGCTTTAATGTTTTATCACTCACCAGACGTTCATTTCCACAAACTAAACAGCTTCACAATCCGGTGCACTATTTGAGAGAAATATATGCCCATATTTATCCTTTTTGTTTAACAAGCGATACTCCTCTCTAAAGTTTGTTAAAAACTCACACCCATTAGCCACAACCTCACTACAAACCTCGTCATATATATTAATATAGTGGTAAAAATACTTAAGATTCTCCATGATGACAAGATTTACATTCTCAACCGTAGGGTACGAGTAGTCGGTATGGTGTAACATGACATAATATCGCTTGTCACACCACTCATCAACAAGACTCACTATCCATAACCGTTGCTTATCTTCTGAACGTGTTGCTTCTTCTACTTCGCGGTATATGTGAGCCTTTATAAAGGTTAGGTCTATAACATACTTCAATACATCGTTTGTACTACGAAATCCTACAATGCCCTCGCCAGAATACCCGTAGAGTATTTGAACATCTTGGTCCTTCGCACGGCTCAATGTAGCCTTAAAAGTATCAAAGGAGGGGGAATAGGGAGTTTTTCAGTATCCACCACATCTTGGCACTTTGCCGAATACCACTTCATAAATGTTGAACACGCAATATTAAAGGTAGCCATTACTATTTTTCTTCTACGCGGGAGAATACACGTCTGAGCTCAAGGGTATGCAGAGGTCAACTGAGCACGCAGGGATAGAGATATGCTCAGGTAGCGGCAGGACTCACGTTGCCGATCTTACAGTGGGGGCTTAGCTTTTTACTGTACACACACACGCACGCACGCAAAGGAGAAAATGAAACCTTAATTGAAACAAATATACGTGATAAATAAACATATCAATACACATATATATAAATACAATCAAGGATTAAGGTAGCCAAAGGGTACGGTATCATAGGTACCAGGCACCTGGTAACGTTTCCTATAGGTGTTACGGCATACCTTCGTGCCCCTAAGTTCCTTCACAACCCCAGTTTCTGCGCCCGAAAATTGTGCGTCCCCAGTCAGTTGGGGTAGCTGGTCACTCATCATCTTCCAAGCACACTAGTTCCTTCAACGAGTCAAAGTTAACGACTCGACGGTTCGCATGGTTAAGCGTGATACCCTTAGCCTTCACGATATACTTCGTATCATCCCCTACCCTCACCCGTACCCCATAGGTTTTTGGCCCTGTTGACACAAACGAGTCTGCGTATGCACCATCACCATACTCATCCTTGATCTAGTCAGTTAGCCCTCCGAGGAACTCCCAATAGCGGGCATGTATTCACCTTCCCTCGCTGTGAATATCACGCTATCTGTGTCAGCGTACCACACCGTCCATCCAAGAGAGTGCAATAGGCCCCAAAGTTTGATGCGGGCGTAGGCCGTTGAAACTGGCTACAGGTATGTTTGTAACCCGTGAGGTATCTGTGGCCAATCGGTATTACTTTATTATGTAAGTATTACCTACATTCACGATCTCCATAACCTCTTTATCGGGAGCGTTGACATAATCCCAGACTTCACTATAACGTTTTACCAAATGGACGTTCCCCTTGCCGGTATTCTGTGCAAACTTTCCCCAAAGACTGTTTAGACACAACTTTGCACTAAAGCGACTGCCAGGATTCTTAACAATTTGGGATTGGTGAAGCTGTATACCTTCATTGGCACGGTAACGCTCAATATAAGCCGTTTTTTCATCTTCGGTATCAACCCCTCGCGGATATTCTGACGCCTCAACTTTATCCTTCAAAAAAGCGTTTATATATGGTGTGAAAAGGTTGAGTAGCTTCTGAAACCTCCACACCTCATGTATCTTCATTATTCTATACCCATGGCTAACGGCTAGGGCCACCTCAGTGCTTGTATATACACCTCTGATCTTACGCTGGTGGGTTGTATGGTCACCGTTGTTCTCTTCTGCGCACTTCAGGCACAGGAGAAACATGAACTTGTGATCTATAACGACGGGTAAGATCGGCATCCATAAATCGCGAGGGGGGAGCACGTCTACGAAAGAGAGTCCAAAGTAGCGCTCATTCAAGTTAGCTGAAAACTCAATGGTTGGTATTGTGGGAGCCATCATTTTTTCAGGTGCACCTACGGGGTAGGGATTGTTCTTCATCACGTGGGGTATAAAGAACAGAAGTCTTAGTAATGGACTTTCACGCCCTCCGTAGGCGGAAAGTATACCTTGAAGGGATTTGTACGCCCTGCGAACAAGCTATCACCGCATTTGAGAGGATCCAGCACCATTGAACGTTTCATCGTGTTTATTTCTTTACGGTACTGTCCATCTGTTTCCATCCGTGCATCATACTCATGCTCCCACAAGAATTTGTGAGTGAACTGGGAACCTATAAGTTGATCGCGGGTGCAGGTCCACGCAAGACAGTCGGCAGGAGATCTACCGTGGATATTTCCTACGAATCCACACGTAGGACGGGGGCATCTGTGCCACAAGCAGCTGCTAAAGGAGTATAGTCTTCTCACCAGTGGCACGGTTTTCACTTAGACCATTAACCCAAAAAACACGACCATTAACCTTAATGGTTACTTCACCCGTGTTGCGGGCATGCTTTATGTATACACCTGTCTGCTGCTGTAGGTGTATGAGCCAGTAAATAGCCTTGTGCCCATAACTGCGGGGATTGTTTCTGTGGATAACGGATAAGGTGTCTTTAGGCATGAAGTTATTCTTGAACACCGTAAAACATAATGAGGCGATGGTGGTTGCGACTTGCAACGGATCGCATTTGAAACGACCTATGTACATCCTTCTAAAGGCCTGGAAACATACTCTAAGCACGCGCACATCATTCACGCAATAACGCTCACATTCATCAGCTATATTATAAGGATTACATTCATTAAAACTGTTGTAGTATCGGTCAAAATCTTCACGTTCATCTGTACTCATACATTCATAGTTAAAGTAATGTTTGGGTGGAGGTAGTCCTACGTAATTTAAAGTTTCGCTAGTGAGGAATGTGTAAGGGAAATATCCTTTTGAAACTTCAGCGGCTACGCCCATCACCTTGGGTAGCTTTGCTAATTTACAAGGTGTGAATAATAAAGTGTCTTTAAACTGTACATTACCTCTTATTTGCATCTGTATTAGTTTGTTGCCTCTTTTCAAGGGATCACCTGTAAATATCTCAGATGACTCGTGCTCAAGCAACTCCTTATAAAGGAACTGTGTCAAATTTTGCCCCGTTATGGGCGAGAATATACACAGTCATTTTTTTGAACTTGTCCGCTAACTTGACAATATAGGACACAAAGAGTTTCACAGGCTATCGTGGGCATTCGTTTTAAAAACGTTTGTCCGTTTACCACATTTGTGACACTCATCACACTCGCTCTCCATACACTCATCACAGATAGTCTGGCTTACAAGTAAATGTGGAATAACCTCTTTGGTTTCAGCATTCGTATATGTTTCTATATCGTAGTACACAGTTATACAAGGGCTGTTTTTAGGCTTGGCGTCTTTCATATAACATACATGCTTTACTCCAACCGCCTTATATTTCTCATGGCATGTAGAACAGTGAATTTCATCACATTTATGCTTGAAATTCCCCAATTATCCATCATATGAAACATACCACATTCACAGATTCTCATTTTCCTGCACGTGCCAATTGATTTATGGAGCTCAAAACAGTTATTATTGAAAAATGTGCGTCTACACACATCACAATCCCTCTTCTCAGCTTCAACTACACGGCTTTCACATTTGGAGCTTTTACACTGCTCACATACCATGTGGCAATCTTTACAATGTTTCACTATATCATCCGCAAACTCGATACCCCTTACACAAATCATGATGTCGTCCATATTTTCGACTTTTATCATAACTCGCGTAAAGGTCCCTTATATTACGGATGGGTAGATATGTTGTTCCTGACAGCCCTAAAATAAGTAGGGGTCTTGTACGATCTCTCACACTGCTTTTAAAAACATACACAGTCCTACGACGATCATCCATTCCAAATACAACTATACGAGCATTCATTTCCTGTTCTACCCTTCTCAGCTCTTCAGGACCCATATTACACTCAAATTCAAGTTTACAGTCTACAGCTAGTTTACGGGCACGCTCCACTACCGTAGGCAACCAAATGTTTTTGACCCGTGTATTTAGTACAGTAAACATACGGGCCAAGACTACTGCTATAAAGCCGCAACCACGATCGGCGTTTATATGCCGTCTATAAATAGCCTGAGAATTGAAGTTAAGAGTATAAGGTGTGGCACTATGACCCGCAACACGGAATACACGGTCAATATTTACCGTGAAGTTGTCCATATTGAAGGCTATACTACTTTGAGAGGCCTGCATTATACGACCTAATATATACTCTATATCTTCAGCTGCCAAACGTCTGAACGGTATTACTACCCAAAAAACATCAACATCTCCATCATCTGGCCCAAATCCGAAGGACAGCGTCGTCCTGACTTCATGTTCGACGTGGTTCTGAAGGGCAAACTCTACAATACGTTCAACTGTGCGCCGTAGTCCGTGTTTAACACCATTGCTATACATGGATCTAGGATCAAACCTGACTATATACCGATTTCTAGTCAAGGCAGGGGTGGGGGTAGCGGTGCGCACCAACTCGAATGTTATGTTATCCTCAACAGAACGAGAAGCTGCATGGTCAACGTGTTCGTCTGTGATATCGATGATGGGGTGCTGTATATCGTCGTCATTCACGGTTCTGTGGAAGAAGAAAACAAAATATAAGGAGCAGCACTCAAAATTTGTAATATTTTGTAAATGACCCACTTAGGGGTGTGACGTGTTAGAGATGGAATCTGTAGAAAAATTAAGGTTCACTAGCCCCTCCACATGTATTATATCTGGCCCTACAGGATGTGGAAAAACTGTATTTATGCTTAAAATCATTAAAGATAAGGGGGGGGGGATGTTCTCAAAATTTGTGCATAAAGTAATATGGTGCTATTCGACGTATCAGTCAGTGTTCAACGAGTACCAAGGTGAAATCTTGTTCCACAAGGGTTGTCTATGACGTTAATTCGTTAAAAGGTAATGACCATACAGTTATTGTAATTGACGACCTCATGTTGGAAACGTTTGCCGAGACATTTACAGTGTTCTCCCACCATCTTAACATAAGCGTATTCTTCATCAACCAGAACCTATTTTTCAAAAATAGATACATGCGCGATGTGTCGCTAAATACACAATATTTAATCTTATTCGCACGCTGTAGAGATATGTCACAAATTGGGGTATTAGCCAATCAAATGTTCCCGAATCAGCGTAAGGAGGTTTTGGAGGTTTATAAAGAGGCCACAAACCAGCGTTATGGATATTTGCTTTGTGACCTTCACCAGCGAAACACGTTTAGGGTGCTTCTAAGAACGAATATATGCCCAAACGAACCTGAAACGGTGTATATTCCAGAATGACAAATAGGCTGAAGAAATACCGTTAATTAATAAAAATCTATCAATGATTGCCCCGGGCACTGCAATAGATGTTTGTTAAAAATATCGAATCCGACTTTTTAAAATGCATCTTTGAAATCTGTCTTAATGTTATAAAATGTAATGTGCCAATGAAACCCTCTCAGAAGGCTCGCTTACGTCGTTACAAGAACATAATACGAGCGCTCGCTCATAAACGTCAAACTGTGGGTAAGAAAAAACGAATTATTGTACATAGAGGAGAATCATTCCTACCCATCTTATTTTCAGTTTTGGGTCCTTTACTCACGAGCTTAATATAATGAAGAAGGTGGTAGTGATTCCGCACGACGTGTATGCTTCATTTCAAAGTTCAAAGATTCCAGACACGGCTCTAAAACCCAGTAAAAGTAGGCTTAAAAGAATGGAAAGCGAGTTGCTAGCCCTTTAAAAAGTGAAAAGTCACCTGATGAGAAAAGGATCTTGTACCAAGAGGTTTTGTAGAAATTTCTTCATGAGTACGAAGATTATAAGAATCCGACAGAGCTCCCCGTGGTTATTAGGCACAGCGCGAGTAGTGCTGAGCATGGCGACACAGGACTGGCCCCGACGTTAGAGATGACGAACCAAAGAACAACGGAACACAACACATCGAACATGTGCTAAAAAACATCCTCACACATACAGTGAGGAATAAAGGCTTAAGTCTTTATAATGTATTGAGTGAGGACTCCATTATACAGTGGGCAGATACAGGCGAGGTCATTGTTGAAGGAACAAGGGTACAAGGATCTAATATCGTTGATATTGTTCATGATCTGGTGATAAAGTGGGACAGACCCTCACCAACAGGATGGAAGCATATTAAAGCAAGACTACAACAAATAAATATCCCCAAAACATTGATAGGTAATCTGAACAGGTTAAAAGACCTGGATCAAGTCTCGCATGTGTCACAACTGAGTATGCCATCGCCCCCAGCAGCAGCGTCTCTGAAGAGGAGAGAGAAGAGAACAAACGGCCAACCTTATCCACGTGTCTCTAAAATACGCAAATGGCTAACATATTAAGTAAACGCTATTATGACATTTCTAACCCCGCTTCCTATGGTGGCGTTAATAGACTGTACAGAGGTGTTTACGGTGTAAGAAAAAAGATGTTGAGCGTTTTTTGCGGGAACAGGATGCTTATACACTTCATAAACCGGTGAGAAAAAGGTTTGAAACGGCCAAGACAACCCCTGATTCGATTGACTCTATTTGGCAGGCGTATTTAACAGACATTCAAAGATATTCAGTGTATAATGACGGATACCGCTACATCCTATTCATAATAGATGTATTCTCAAGATATCTGTGGCTAATTCCCATGAAGAATAAATCGCCTGAAACAGTTGCTAAAGCGACCAAACCGTAGATGTTAAAAGAAGAAAGGGTTCCTTGATATTTTTGTACGGATATGGGGAAAGAATTTATAGGCCGCGCTTTTCAGAACATGCTGACAGAGTTTAATATCAGTTACTACACTAGCAGTTCTATACATAAGGCCTCTTTAGCTGAAAGAGTTCAACGTACCATAAAGGAGCGCATGCATCGCTATTTTACACATAGAGATATATAAACGTTCTCGGTTCATTGTCATCATCATACAACCGTTCACACCACCTTACGATTGGCACAACGCCTAACGAAGTTTTAGAAAGAGGTGCGCAGCCAGAGTTGAGAAGAGATGGAGCATCGCCACTACACTCTACACATTTCAAAATCAATGATTATGTAAGGCTATCACGTTCGGGAAATAAATTCGCGAAGGGATTTGAGCAAGGATGGACACGTGAGATTTTTAAAGTTCGTGCTATGAGACCTAAAGGTGAGATATTGATGTATTACGTTGAAGATTTGAATGGGGAAGAGATGGCTGGAGGCTTTTATCGCGAGGAGTTGCAGAAAGTGACACTTAATTTAGGAAAAAGTGTGTTTAATTTGAAAAAATTTTAGGCAGCAAAGATTCAAGAAAGAGAAAAATGTACCTGGTGAAATGTCTAAGTTACCCAGAAAGCTTCAACACCTATATAAAAGCTGCTGCAATAATGAAGCTTAATTAGTATGCAACATGGCGCCTAGCCACTTCTGTCTCACTCCCGTCCTCTTCTTCTCTTTCTGTACATCCAAACAACACCCTCACCAACTTTGTAACAGAACTCCACGGACCCATTGAATTGGAGCGTGATTCGTATGAGGTGGGCTTATGTGAACTCCAGTTAGTCTCCAAATTTTTAACTCTTCAAAATGAGCAAATCATATTTCTGACCCTTAGAAGAATCGTTGAGTGCGAAAAATTAGGCATAACCTTAGACAATACTATGCGTTCAGTCCTGTTCGGTGAGGAACGGTACTATAGCACAAATGTATCGCTAGGAATATGGCAGTATGATACAGCCATGGACATTGTGACGGGGTTAAACAACAATCTTGAAAAGTCGTACCTGACAAACGATTTACTTTTTGAAGCCGTAAACATAGACACGCCTGCATGCACATTGAAGTTAAAGTCAACGCTTAGTAGAAATATTAAAGATATAGAGCTGTTCACAATTGTGGCTATATTTACTGCAATATCGTAGAGCACCAATTTGTTGGGAACACCCAGGCGTGCCTGCTGCACATTGCACACATCCCCAACCATACAAGGAAAAGTTTGAGCTTTACATATGACAAGCCCCTGTATGTGAATGTGGCGACTAATCTATTAACCAACATCTCGATATATATAAGAACGTTTGAGGGAAATAATTTCCCATTCGGTGATGGGAGCTTAACAGTGAAACTATACTTTCGTCGTTTATAATGACTCGAAGGCCATTCACAGTCTACCGAGGAGTGAGATATCAGCGTGGGAGTGGACTTGGATCCATTTTTCCATCCATACTACGCACCGCTGTCCTACTGTTGAAGAGGGGTGCCAGGTACCTAGGGCGGAAGGCGTTACAAACAGGTTTTAACGCGGCAGAAGACATAATGAGCTGAACTAAGCCTAAAGATGTTCTAAAAAAACATTTAAAACGTACACGGGACGAAATCATCAAAGATGCAAAGAGAAAAATGCCTGGTGGCGGAAAAAAGAGATATGCCAGGAAGAAGGGGTTACCATCACGTGACGCTAAACGTAAAAGGAAATCAAAAAAGAAGTGCTCTAAACGTATGAAACCTATGGCTGATCATTTTTTTAACTGATATAAGTTGAGGACACTACTTTCATGAATCATAGGCTGACTAATACATGTCGAGGGAGGTGACACTATTTCTGACTCATCATGGCGCGTTTCATCCATCCGTGTAGTTCACAATGCTGTAAATCGGAACTGTCCCTCTTTGATATGCCCCCCACTCAGGTCTCTATTGAGCATATGGACTTTATTACAATTAACCCATAAAACACAATTAGTTTTCCCAGTGCCCCTATAGAATTCTTGATACCCAGCTCAGGTCCTTACTTTTTTGACCCGACCTGCATGCATATGTCCGCTAATCTGCGTATAGCCCATTCAGATGCAACGGACTGCGATGATAGTTACTCTGCATACCCCGAAACCAACTTTCTACACTCCATATTCAGCCAATGTGAGGTGTATTTAAATCAGGTTAACATCTCGGCAGGAACGGGTTACTACCACCTACGAGCCTATCTGGAAAATGTCCTCAACTTTTCAAAAGAAGAAGTGAAGGACACCTTTTTAACAGCCGAGGGATATTACCATACAAAAGATGAAAATGGTATAAAGGATAAATTTTAAAATTCTAATGAGAAGATAACGAATGTTTTGGACGTCTTCATACAGATTTCACATTCCAGGAGAAACTGTTTATGAATGGGGTGGATATGAAGTTGAAGCTTACCCGCACGATTCCTGAAATCTGCATAAATCTGGGGTCTGATGAAGAAGAGGGCGCGAAACCCGTTGTGGTTCACATAATGGCGACGTATTTGCATATACGCCGAGTGAAATTAAGTTCCTCGAAACAAATAGAAATTGAGAAAGACAATACACGCCACAATAAAATACTCAATTAACAGGGTACAGATCAAACTATACACGGTTCCCGCCAAGTTGGCCTCGAAGCAACAAGAAAACGTGGCTCTTGGGGTCCTACCTAAAAGGATATTAATTGGAATGCAGGACCACGCCTCGACGAATGGAAAATATAAAAAGAGTGTCTTTAAATTCGAGAATTTCGGCCTTAAAAATATTACTCTATACGTAAATGGCATCGCTTTGGGAGGGACCATGATTACGAACTACTCATCAGACGCTGTGTTCTCGCTCTGCGCGAGAGCATATAGTAGTCTGGCTCATAATACAGGCGCCTGTGACGAACTTGGGTTTGGTATAACGCAGAAAGAGTTTGTCGAAGAATTTAACAGGTATTCATTTGATATTACGCCTGACTTGTCTGCTGGCGCAAATACGCATTTAAGTCCAAAGCAGATTGGGAAAATCTCAGTCAGGTTGGAATTTGCCAAGCCTATGGACGCGCCTATAAGTGTACTCGTGTACCTCGAATCACAGGCACTAATAGAAGTTGATCGTTTCAGAAATGTGGTCACAGACTTTTAAAATGGATGCGAATACACTCCAGAGAGTTATGAAAAGTGACCGTTTCACACGCTCAAAATTTATCGGTGTGTTTGCGAAGAATGAAATATTAAAGCTGCTAAGTATGAGAAGCTGGTACGGGATTATCGTTAACACCGACATTGTGGGAGGTGAGGGGATTCATTGGTTTGCAATCTATTTTAAAAATAGGGAAAGAATGTACTATTTTGATTCACTCGGCATTCAGCCCTGAATGATTTTGTGGTTGTGCAGTTTATCGCGCAGTTACATGTACCTGAGATTTTATGGAACTCATACCGTTTTCGAGGATATTATAGGGAAACGTGCGGCTTGTATTGCATTTCATTTCTCCTCCACATGTCACGTGGGAATCGATTTATAAATTTTTTAAAATTATTCGATTTGTGCGACAATGAAATGGATGATAAAAGTGTATGCAGACAGATAAAAAAAGGTTCCTATATGTTAGCATCCGCTGTATTGTGTAAAGGTGTATATCTATATTGTGTAAAGTTGTACTGTATATACATTTGTAACTGTAAAATGTAGCCATTAAGACTTATTTAACGGGCACTGGTTCCGCTTTGTACATGTTTTCTACAATTTAATAAATGAAAATACAATGTGTTTTGTTCTTAACCTCAAAAATACTTACATTAGTTCCTCGATGATCTGACACTCGCTGGACCGGATGTGAACCAATACCTCGACTTCTGTATTCAGGTCACTGAGTTGGCTGTGCGGAGAAGCATCCATATCATTTATTCCCCTTTCATCAAAAGTAGCTATAACACGATCAAGTTCCGCATCGGTCCTATAAGGTTAAGTACTGTAAAAATAAAGAGCTACAACAGAAATGCCACGAATTTAAAAAATTATAATAAAAAGACAATTCTTAAAAGTTTTGGTAGTTTAAAAATCCTACTGCGGTGCTGAATTATCGAGAAAAATATTATTAAAGCTCCACCATATATATATATATATATATGTCGAAATAATCACGATGGAAACAGACAATAATTAAAAGCATAATGGGATTAATTTTTACGTTGTAGAAAAATTCAGAATAACGCTTGGTTTGACTTACAGCAAATTGTAACCATAAGCAGATATCCTGACAGTTTTCAAAAGTAAGATTAGCTGGGAGTGCTATGCTCCTTCTGCCTGCAACGGCTCTCGAACCCTCAGCTAAATCTTAATAGTTTTTAATATTTCTAAAATCGTACCTCCACAAGAAATGTACAAATAAAAACACACAATATATATATATATATATATATATATATATATATTAGGTCATCCCATAAGTAATGCGGCATTTTTTAAATTTTTTTCCATTTTTATCATTATTTTACGGATAGAAATCAAACAACTCTTTGAAGTTATTTATATTTAAATAAATATTTATTTAAATATAAATAACTTCAAAGAGTTCTTTGATTTCTATCCGTAAAATAATGATAAAAATGGAAAAAAAAAAAATTAAAAAATGCCGCATTACTTATGGATGACCTAATATATATATATATATATAAATATATATATATATATAAATATATATATATATATGCCGAAATAACCCGAAGAAAAGAGAGAATTAAAATATTTTTGAAAACGCGTTTATTTTGGCCTTTTACGGTTGGGTGTATTGTTATAAACGACAAAGAGTCCTGGCCGATATATATATATTATGCCCCGGTTAGATTATATTATTATAAACGGAGAAGAGTCCTGGCCGATATATGTATATTATGTCCCGGTTAGATTATATTATTATAAACGAGAAAGAGTCCTGGGATTAATTTTTCTTTGTAGGAAAACTCAGAATAAAGCTAGGTTACACACTTATAAGATACTTACACTTTAACAGCGTCTTCATTGAACGGTTCTTGCATTTCGTCACAATTTTCCGTTACAATCTGGGTAGATAAAAGTTCCTCCCGATCTATAGCTCTGCAAATTAGAAGCGTTGCGTGAGCATAATAGTCTTGATTGATCTTCAATCAAATCAGGAGAATTGTAGAGCGATAACTGACTCATAGTGTACATTCGAAAAGCACTAAGCGAAAAAACATACGAACTGATGCTCTGAGATGAACTGCTCCCTTTTATAAAGGGGGCTTGTGACCGACCCACAAAACACACTTGTTAGCTTCCTATTGGCTAACGGTGAATTTTGGGCGGGTCTTGACGCGTAGGCCTGCAAAGCGGACAAACAGAGGTCCTGGGATCCGCCCACAGGGCTGTGATTGGTTGCCCCGTGAAATCTGGGGCGTGTCAGATATCCCCATTCGTGGAGAGACAAGAAACGCTTTGTTTTTTGATCTTGTATCCTAACGAGAGAGAGAGAGAGAGTTGAGATTGGAATGTGAAACGTTTCATGGTGCATGATGCTCGCCTGTACATTCTCATTTGTCGGGAAAGGAAGGGTTTTCGTGATATTGAAAGATATATTCGGTACAATTCGCGTATGTTTGAGGGAAACGCTAAACTACGGTTTATGGTGTCTTGAAACATAAAAGTGGAAGATTGTTAATTACCCATGAAGAAAACCGCTGTAAAATTTCCACGATACAATAAATATATTTAAAACTAACAGCTGCGTGAAGATGATTAGCCCAAAGTTTATGATCTCGAAAGAATGGGAACAAGATTGTCCCGACGCTGGTGTGTATAGTTTAATGATAAACAACATATATATATATATATATATATATATATATATATATATATATATATGAGAAAAGTTCAGAATGGTAGGGTGTTTATAGTCCCGTAATTATTTTTTTTTTTGTAAAAAGACAAGAAAAACTATGATTAGCAGAGATATATTTGGTACAATTCGCGTATGTTTGAGAGATACACTAAACGACGAGTCAATTGCTGATGAAGTTTTAATCTTTATGATCTCGAAATAAACTCCTGCGGAAAGAAGTTTATTTATTGGAATTTTAAATCAATATTATCTATCGCTTCCGCCAAACTCCACAATTTTCAGAACGATGAAATCTCTTTCGCGCGCGCTCTCTTATTATATATATATATATATATCCCCGTTTAAAAGTAGGTCTAAGGTGGAGTGTAAAGAGTGACATTCATCAGAATGAAAAATTCGGACACAAATGAATAAATAGAAAGGGAATATGATAAAGGAGGGAAATGAAGAAAGGTGAAAGCGATATAAGCAAACATCTAATTAAACGATGTAATTAGTTGAACAATAGAAGGACATAAATATTTATGGAAAAATAATATATATATATATATATATATACATATATATATATATATTCTCGAGCCCGCCTACACTCCACCTTAGACCTACAGTTTAACACGTTCGCCGGAGCCCGACGCATATAATCTTAATATTTTATGGGTGTATAAACGGGTGTGTACGTGCCAAACGAAGTATACACTGTGCCAACTGGCTGATGATGTCTGGAGGCACTGGCTGATTAAGCTGTCTGGCTGAGTAGGGGCCCTATAAGAAAACGGCTGCTTGGCTGAAGGCTTAATATGCGCTTGGCTCCTTTCAAGCGAACACCTCTCCTCCTCTCTCTCTCCTCTCTCTTAGGTTAGGTATACCTCTTTGGGGAGGGTGAGGCCGTCCCCTCTTATCCCCCAAAAAGGTCTCGCCCAGCGGGAATTCATTACAACTTGGGAGATAACTCCGCCTCCAAGTTGCATAACCCCTTTTTGCTCTTGCAGCAACCCTCTCCCTCTTTAGGGGGTGCCTTGTAAGAAGGGGAGAGGCGGTTGGCACTATGGGTGCCTCGCAACAAAATGGGGGTTAGCACTAGGGGTGCCTTGCAACAAAGGGGGAGGGGGATTGGCACTCTTGCAACATTGGTCAACATTTGCAATTGCATTGCACTCGTCCATTTTGTACCCATACTACTCCTTCATTTCTACTTTCCTATGTGGCCGATCTATAGTTACGGTTGTAGATGGCCACTGTTCTTCAACTAAAGCTATCAACAGTGGTGTTCCTCAGGGTTCTGTCGTGTCACCCACTCTTTTCCTTTTATTTATTAATGATCTTTTAATTCGCACTTCCTGCCATATTCACTCTTATGCCGATGATTCCACTCTTCACTTCTCCACCCGCTTCCGAAAGCGTCCCTCAAAGCAGTCGCTTTATGATTTGCGTAGGACGGCTGTGGGACACCTGACCTCTGATCTTTCTGGTATCTCTGAATGAGGCAGAGAAAACCTTGTGGTTTTAAATGCCTCAAAAACTCGGTTCCTCCATCTGTTTACTTGTCACAATCAATTGTCTATGACCTTCAATCTTTCAAACGCACAGTGTCTAGGCATCTCAAAAACCCCGGACCTTGATTTTGGCTCTCTTCTTCTTCTGTGAGGGGGGGGGGCTTTTCTGGGCATTCGTTCTTGGTCCCTCCTTCCTATATAAAATGTACAAATATTTTATTTATTCTTCTATTGTAAAAAACATGATATATAAATGTAGCCAAATAACAATTTAATATTCTATTGTAATGTTGTCTTGTCAATTTTTATGTTTGATTTAATAATTCGCGCATTTCTTCTAAAAGTTTTCAAATGAGTTTACAACTTCGACGATCTAAATTTATGTATGTTAAAATAATTTGTTGATTCTAGTTGAAAAGAATAAGTAACTTATTAATGAGTATTGTTGTGTGAATATGACGTATCATATGAGGCAATAAAATCATTACAATACTTCTTTTGGACGAGTGCTATGTTTCTCTTTTTATATTTCCCATTTATAGTAGACTGTGTATAGTGTACCAACTAGATCACCTGAACGAGAAATTAGTTACTCTGCCAGCACTATATGAAACGCACGATTAGCCATATGATTTTTTTCGCTTTTCAAAATTTAGTTTATCTATTAATTAACCACAAAACGAAGCTAATCAACTGATTTAAAAGTAGAAAGAGCGATTACTCACTTGAGATGTATAAAAAAAATTAAGTCAATTTATTCTGCATCGCCAAGTGAGGGATTCGTCCCAAGACTGGGTACAAATTACGGTAAGTCTTTCAAGTGAAATGACTACTTTCAATTCTTCTAGGACAAATACCTCACAAGTTCAGTTCTGAAACGGGCTGCGTCTGTTGACCTGGTTAACTTAGTCTTCTTTTTAGTTTTTATTTTGTTTATAACATTCTCACGAGTAAACTATATATATATATATATATATATATATATATATATATATATATATATATATATATTATATATATTATAGAATTATATATTATATATATATATATATATATATATATATATATATATATATATATATATATATATACATATCATTATTAACTAGCATTGTTGAATTGTTGGAAACTCTCTCTCTCTCTCTCTCTCGGGAATACTCGGTACTGGAAAACTTTTGGCACTTGATTTTGTTGTCTAGCTTTTATTTGCTCTACAAAGTTGGCATCGGTCAGTTTAGGAGGAAATCCTGCACCCCGTAGGTTGTATACAATAACAACAATAATAATAATAATCTATACTATAATAAGAGAGCTGTCCGTCCGTCCGTCCGTCCGTCCGTCACACTTTCAGAAATTGTGAGAAAAAATTGTGAGAAAAATATTCAGAAATTGTATTACGGGCGGCAATGTGAAGCTCAAGATTTTCATGACTGTGTTCTTTTCTGTAGTTTAGCAATGGGGGAAGGGTGGGGGTGGGAGTAATGGGGGAGGGGGTTAGCCCCCAAGTTGTATGAATGGGGGTGAGGAGGTTTTGGGAGATACCAGATTCAGAAATGTTGACACAATGTAAAGCTCAAAATTTTCACGGCTGGGTTCTTTTTTTGTAGTTTAGCCTGTCTAACCGTCAGCGAAGCGGCGGGAACTGTACTAGAGAGCTGTCCGTCTGTCTGTCTGTCCGTCTGTCCGTCACACTTTCAGAAATTGTGAGAAAAAATTGTGAGAAAAAAATTCAGAAATTGTATTACGGGCGGAAATGTGAAGCTCAAGATTTTCATGACTGTGTTCTTTTCTGTAGTTTAGCAATGGGGGAAGGGTGGGGGTGGGGGTAATGGGGGATGGGTGGGGTAATGGGGAGGGGTGGGGGTAATGGGGGAGGGGGTAATGGGGAGGAGGGGGAAGGGTGTGGGTGGGGGTAATGGGGGATGGGTGGGGTAATGGGGAGGGGTGGGGGTAATGGGGGAGGGGGTTAGCCCGCAAGTTGTATGAATGGGGGTGAGGAGGTTTTGGGAGATACCAGATTCAGAAATGTTGACACAATGTGAAGCTCAAAATTTTCACGGCTGGGTTCTTTTTTTGTAGTTTAGCCTGTCTAACCGTCAGCGAAGCGACGGGAACTGTACTAGTCTATATTATAATAAGAGAGCTGTCCGTCTGTTTGTCTGTCCGTCTGTCCGTCACACTTTCAGAAATTGTGAGAAAAAAATTCAGAAATTGTAAAAAAAATTCAAAAATTGTATTACGGGCGGCAATGTGAAGCTCAAGATTTTCATGACTGTGTTCTTTTCTGTAGTTTAGCAATGGGGGAAGGGTGGGGGTGGGGGTAATCGGGGATGGGTGGGGTAATGGGGAGGGGTGGGGGTAATGGGGGAGGGGGTTAGCCCCCAAGTTGTATGAATGGGGGTGAGGAGGTTTTGGGAGATACCAGATTCAGAAATGTTGACACAATGTGAAGCTCAAAATTTTCACGGCTGGGTTCTTTTTTTGTAGTTTAGCCTGTCTAACCGTCAGCGAAGCGGCGGGAACTGTACTAGTAATAATAATAGAGATAACATTGGTCAGTATAATAATGAACAGCAGCACAATGAAAACTAGATACAGTATTTAAAAAAAAGAATTCCCCTCCGTAACAAGACGCGGAGTATACTAATTTAAAAAATAGCTATAACTGATTTTGAATATATATATATATATAATATATATATATATATATATATATATTTCAGCTTTTAAGGTACAAAAAGAGAGGGCGTAAAATCCATGGAATATTATACCCCAAATGGACAGGAAATTCAGAGAAATTCTAAAGCAAAAGATTTATGGGTTGTAATGACTGATGAAGCGAAATGTGAAACAAAATAAGATAGCAGTAAACAGAGCAAAGAGAATAACTGAGCAAATACTGAGAACCTTTAAACAAAGGTTTAAATGCAAACAAATACATACCCAAGGGCAACATTAGGAAATACAACCCAAATTACACTAGAGAAATAGCCCACCTCATAAGGCAACGTAACAACCTCAAATATAACACTCAAACACCACACACAGAAGCCGTAAAACAGCAGATACAACAGCTCAACACAGAAATAAACAACAAACTCAAAGAAAAACAAACGGAAACATTCAGGGAATTCATAACAACACTAAACCACTCCACAGATACATCCAGGCTGTATACAAGACTATAAACAGCATTACCCACTCTAAGAGCGGCATTCACACCTCACACGCGGCTATCTGTCGCAGCCAAAATAATATCCCAACATACACACAACAAGCTAACATTCTAGTTAATCACTACGCAAAAATAAGTCACTTAAACAGAGACAACAACCAGAAACACGCAGACAGACAAACAGCCAGACACAAGAAAACTTACAGACTCGACACGACCATTACACCCTTCAATACAGACGAGACCACCAAGATCATCAAAAACATTAAGAATTCGAAGGCTTCTGGACCAGACAACATATCTAACATACACCTTAAACACTTGGGCCCACAAGGAATACTAGCTCTCACAAATATCAGCACATATTCATACCAACACTGTATTATTCCTGACATATGGAAACAAGGTAAAATTATTACACTACTCAAACCAAACAAAAATCCAACAGAACCAGCTTCCTATAGACCCATTAGTTTACTATGCACACCTTCCAAAGTAACAGAAAGACTAATCTTACAAATCACCAACCCACACATTCCAATATCGCCTACTCAACATGGATTCAGACCTCACCACTCAACCACGACATTACTCACTAACCTCACGCAGCACATCATGGATGGCATCAATTCCAGGCGACCAGCTCCACGTACACTATTAGCAACAATAGACATTAGTAAAGCATTTGATGCTATCCCACGCTTCCCCCTCATAAACAAAATACTCAACACAAACATGCACAATAACACCAAAAGGTGGCTGAGCAACTATCTCTCAGGAAGATACTCACATGTCACATTTAATGGCAAGTCATCCAAAAACAAGCTTTTTCCGAACGGGGTCCCTCAAGGCTCTGTTCTCTCTCCAACACTCTTCAACTTATACATGCATGACATTCGAACACCCATAGATAACAAGCTTACCTTATCATCATATGCAGATGACATCACTCTAACATCCACCCACAACAACATCGACACCGCTAAAAATAACCTACAAACATACATAAACAGTATACAAGACTGGCTCACACACAATAGACTCAAAGTAGCGCCCACAAAATCAATCATCACCTTGCTTACAAGCAACACAAAAGAACACCAGGTAATTCCACAGCTTACACTAAACAACATCAACATTCCACACACTCACAGGACCAAAATACTTGGGGTCACATACAATACATCATTATCTTTTGCAAACCACATTCAGGACATTAAAAACAAATGTACGTCAAGACTTAACACGCTTAGGGTACTAACAGGCACAAACTTTGGACACCAGCAGGAAACAACATCACTCATATACAAACAATATATTCGCTCAGTTATGGACTATGCTAGCCCATGCTGGGCACCCATTATCTCAAACACACACATAAACACCTTACAGACAATACAAAACAACGCACTTCGTATCATTACAGGATGCACTCAAACAACACCAATAGAACACATGCACACAGAAACAAAAATACTGAAAGTTAGGGAACATTTAGACATGAGGGGAACACAATTCATGGCAGCAGCGACAACTAACCCACAACACCCTTGCCACTACATGTACAATCATGCACCAACACCTCGCACCATTAAGGTAGCACCAGAGAGACATTGTAACCAAATACTCCATTCCATACCACGCCCCACAGACATCACACAGTACAAAAAACACATACACAGTTTACACACACACCTAACCCACAAAGCACTGCCACGACTCGGTCCGAATGCGGTCCTAGGTGCGAAGTCGCCACCCATTAACAAGTCAGAGATCAGCCTGAGCAGATCGGATCGAGTTAACTTAGCACGATTCCGATGTGGACATCACCCCAACTTACGGACATATAAACACAGACTAGACAACTCCATAGACGACACCTGCCACCTGTGCCAGGACACACCACAAACAATTGAACACATTATGACAGACTGTACCGCTCTAGCACAACAACGAACACAACACAACATCACTAGTGCGCTGAACCTCTGGTCCACTCCGGAGAGGGCGATCGGTTACCTGCGTGCCGCCGGCTTGCTCGATCAGGGTGGGCTGATCGGCTAAACAACAACAACAACCTTTAAACGAAGGGATTGGAATATAATGATTCCTCTACTGAAAACACTGATCATACTCAAATTGGAATACTGCTCGACCCTAACATCCCAATATAAAAATGTAAACATTAGACAGCTAGAAGGAATTCAGAGAAGCATCACAGCCAAGGTCAAGGGGTGCAAAGAACTAAACTACTGGGAAAGATTACGTGAATTACTGTAAGCCTATATTCACTGGAAAGGAGAAGACACACACACACCATTATTTACACTTGGAAAATAATGGAGAAACTAGTTCCTAATCTTAATCTGAACACTATAACTTCCCAAACAACAGTGGAAAGTAGAAAAGGAAGACTGTGTCGTGTTCCCAAATTAAAGGCTAGACAGGGAACATCCTTAACCCTGAAAGAAAATAGTTTTGTTGTGAGAGGTCCAAAACTGTTTAATCAGCTGCCCAAAGACCTAAGGAACACGAGTGGTGTTGCGGTGGAAATCTTCAAAAGAAGATTAGACGCCTGGCTCCAAACAATCCCCGATGACCCGGGCGTACCTGGCTATGTGAGGTGGAGAGTATAAGAAATGAACTTACTACTTCACCAGGCCAACTCGAGAGGAGGGGGCGACAAGCTTGATCTTCGTGAAATGAGGAATCATCGCACGGAACATTTGAAATGTTGAAAAGAAAGGTGTATATATATATATATTATATATATATATATCAATGATGAACGTTCTCTTTTGGTTTGTTTAAGAAAGTTGAAGAAGCTATAAAGAAAACATTATAATTCTTGTTGATGTATATTTTTGAGCTTCATAAAGGCAATAAAGCCATCGAAATTCATTATGACACAACATTCACATAATAACTCACATAACATATGAGTAGTGTGGCCGCAAAAGGTTAGAGTGCAGAGCAATTGCAATGTTGATCAAATTAGTGCCATTACCACCCATCCCACCCCCTTTGTTACAAGGTAGCAACCCCCCAAGGCGACCCCCTTAAAAAGGGGGAACTCCCCCAGCAAGCTGGGGGAGTCCACGTAACCTCTTTGGGAGAGAAGGTGGGAGAGCCTCAACCCCCCGAAAGGGGTATACCTTGCGGTGCCAGACGTCCCGCATTTGATCCAAAAATCCCGCGTCAAAATCCCGCGTTCAAAATGTCCAGCAAAAAATATTTTTTAAGCAAATTTTTTAGGGATGAATTGATTTAGAATTTCAATATTATGTATAATAATTTCAATTTATTCACGATGTTTAATTGTTAAATATTATTGTAATAAATTTTTTCTAATTTTGTTTGTTGTAATCGTTGAAGAAATCTAGTTTCAATTTGAAAAAAAATTTGGTCTTACAAAAAACCTCAAAATTTTTTGTCCCGCATGAGCATTTGAAAAATCTGGCAACCCTAGCCGTATACCTAACCTAAGAGAGAGAGAGGAGGAGAAAGAGGAAGAGACCATCCAGCTTCTGCGAGATGCAGAAACTTAATGAGAGCTCAGGTAGCATCACTTTGCTTAGAATTCGAAACCGGGGGTTTTGGGTGGGGGAACACAGCACAAGCAATAATTTACTGTAATAGCGATGGTCAGATTTATCCTAAATAACAGGAAACCAATGGTTTCAGCATGTTTTGGAGGAAAAAACAAAAATTGAGGTGGCCCCTATTCTGAACCGTTACCATAAAAGTAACTAGGTTTAAATATAAAACCCTATACCGATCAATTTGTGATGCGTGATCTTTATGGGGGCTCCGCCTCCGTACCCTTGAGACCTAAATTATACAAATGATAATGTAATAACATATTCATGTTAGGTTAGGTTAGCGTAACAATTACCAAAAATACTAGCGTCACCGCACATCCGTCACAGACCGAAGCCATTTTCAAACTGAAGTGAATGAACGATAGTAGGGTTGCCAACTCAAAATTTCCTAAATTCATACCCAAAAAGCACTAAAAAGCACTGAAGTATATATATTTTTTCGTAATTTTCTAACTTCTTTTTTTTTACTATGTGACACATGCAATCAACGTATTTTAATGAGAGAAACAACTTTGTCTCTATGGTATTTTTCGAAATTTTGCTTAATTAAGTGGCGCCCGTATTCTGAACCATTACTAAAATATTAATATAACTTTATATTAAAAACAGATTGTATTTCGGCGATAACATTCATTTCTTCATCTTTTACTCAATATTCATTATAGTTTTAGTAAGGCTTGCCCAATAAATATCGTTTTCTATGCGTATTTATAAAAAATGGAATTTATGGTATAAACTTTTAATTGCACCTTCTACAATTCAATAAATGGATTTAATATGATTTACTCTAAATAACTTCTCCCTTCAACATTACTGCATTATATTTAATGTAATTTTAAACTAGCTTTTGGACCATATTAAATCTTACTATTCACGGATTAAAGTAAATTTTCTTCAGTGCAATTCTCGAATTAAAACACTGCCTTGAGGATTCGATTTCTAATACAGTGTATTGTCACAAACATTTAAAAACGTAGAAGATTAGGGCCTTCTATCCAACAATAAAGACTTATGAAATGCTTCGATATATATATATATATATATATATATATATATATATATACTGTATATATTGCTCAACCCAGTTGAAAACATGAGTATACTAACATGAATGTCTATTAAGTCCTTTTCCATCGTATAGTTAAACGAATACATTCATTTCACCTGTTCAGTCTCTATTGTTTAAGGGTATAAGGTTCAAAATTGAGTGTGAAACGCGGATATTTTTAACCTTAAATGCATTCCTATATATCTATCCATCTAGCTCTCCATCTATCTATCTTCCTGTCTATCCATCTATCTATCTATCTATCCATCTATTTATCTATCTGTGTGTGTATATATATATTGGCTATGTGCGGCGGAGAGCGCAAGAGAGCAACTCGCGCCTCCACCAAGCCAGCCTTATAGGCGGGGCCACCAGCTTGACCTTTGTGTGAAGAGAGACCGACGCAGAGGGACACTAATAAAATATACAAATGGTCAGAAGACAACAATATGACATTTAACACAGAGAAATTTTAGTTCTTGAGATATGGTAGAAATGAGGAAATTAAACAAACTGCATATTATGCCAGATGAGCCAGGTGTACCTGGCTATGTACGGTTGAGAGCGCAAGAGAGCAACTCGCTCATCCACAAGCCATGCCTAGAGACGGGGCCCACCACCAGGACCTTCGTGTGATGAGAGACCAACGCATCCAACCTCAACGAGATGTATACACACATTTTATTCACGCAGATATCCGTGATTCATTGTCGTCAATTGAATTATCCATGACTTAACAATTGTTACCATTGTGCACTTATCCGTGATCGTGACATGGAATTAACCATGATTTGGCGGTGTTTACATTCGCGGTTCGCCTCACGCCATCCCACCACAATGTGCCTCAGTAAGTGTCTATCAGCGCTACCAAAGACAATATTAACAACAATGTTACCAGAGGGGAGTTACAACAGTGTTTTCCACAGGAATTGAGATTAGAGGGGGCAGGGGTGCTTCAATTTTTAATGGGGCGAGGGCCGAGGGGTGAGACCGTAAGAGCGAAAGTGGGCTTTATGTCACCATAGTAAAAAAGTGAAAAATGTTTCACGACCATTTTATTAGGTTTAACTCATCTTTTAACATCACGCAAATTAAAGTTGGCTACTCACGTCTTCTATGAAGCAATACATCGACATCCTTCTTGGTTTCTTGTAATTTTGCGCAAGTTGACCTGATTTAAATATAACATTCTTAGTCATAGACAGGGAAAGATGGAATGAGGAAGAATGTTCCAGAACTGGCCATTAGATTATTCGTCGTTTTTCTCTTAAAGGTCATTCAAATTTTTGCTTTTACGTATTACAGGGGTTTGTCTTCATCTCTTGCCCTCTATCTATCTACAGGCTAGGGAAATCCACCTAACCTATTTAATTTAAACTTCTCATCTTCGTGGTTGCTTACCAAATCATTTATACATTATATCAGTAAGTTTATCTCAGCTCTCAGACAACTTCTTCACCATTTTACCGGGATACGTTGTAACTTATATAGTGAGAGGTCCAATATTCTTATTTTTGCAGCTAGATGATTCAGAACAAGGACTAAGTAAAACATCTAAAATTTGTAAATAGTACAAAAAGTAGGATGTCCGATCATTTCCAATTATTTATGTCTGTTCCATGGATACAAGTAAGAAAAGAAAATTATTAAAATTTTTTATATCTTTGCTGGTAAAAACAATAATTAAAAGATGCTCTGGTTCGAAAGCCTGTCAGTAAGAATCAAGGGAATGTAGTCAAGACCAGTAGTCTTCACCTTCCGTTTCCTCTATCTTAGACGTAAAAGCCCTTTGTATAGCTCCAATGTTCGCAATGTCTCGTTTTCTGTATGGGCTTGTGAGTACTGAGCAATACTCAATTATTAGTAGGACTAGACTCTTCCATAATTTGAGCATGATGTTTACTTTCTGTTGCGGAAGCTCGTCCAGATGATTCCCATTATTTTTCTAGAGGTTGTAATTTTGATGTTATAGTACTCTCTGAATTCTGCATCCAATGACATTATTACTCCAAGACCCCTGACTTGTGGATTTAGCGTTATCTGTTTGGCTTGCAGAGTTTTGTACCCTTTTTTCTGTAGCTCCTTTTTATTACCGTATCTTAGAAGTTGGAATTTTCTTCGTTGAACTTCATATTGTTGTCTTCTACCCACTGGAATAATGTTTCAGTGACGTTTTGTAGTTTTCTTATGCCGCCTTCGTTCAATATTTCCTTACACATCTTTCTGTCATCTGCGAAGCATGATACAATACTGTCCTTAATATCTGCATCAATACCTGCGATCATTATTATGAACAGCATGGGAGCTAATACTGTCCCTTGTGGGACAGAGGTCACGACTTCCGATTTAACTCCATTTACCACCACTCTTTGTGTTCATTGCATCAAGAAATTAAATATCCACCTTCCTAGCTTTCCAGTAATTTCTGTATTCTTAAGCTTGTGTGCTATGATTCCATGGTCACATTTATCGAAGACTTTAGCAAATCTGTATATATTACAGCTATGTTTTGTCCTCGACAGAGTATTTTCTCCTGGTGGTCTAGTAACTGTGATAGACATGATCTTCCAGCCCTGAGGCCATGCTGATTTGGGTTGTATAAGTCTTTTTCTTGTAGGTAGTACGTAGTTTTGCCTCTAATTATACGTTCAAAACACTTTATAATATGTGAGGTGAGAGTCACTGGCCGATAATTCTTGGGCATTGGCTCTGTTACCACCTTTAAATAGGGGGGACAATGTTCGCGTTCTTTAAGGGGAGTGGAATTTGTCATGTGTCGAATGATTTCCTCCATAGTAAGTATAGCGGTTTGGCAATACTCTCTTTACATTTCTGCAGAAACGTGGCACTCCATGTGTTTGGCTGTACCACAAAGTACAGTACTGGCCTCACTCGTGTTCATTATCATGCTAAGAGACAAAGCCAGCGGTTTAAATAGCTTTAGTATACCAGCATCGTATGCAGACGATACAAAATTCGGAAGAAAAATCCGCGATGCAAATGTGGTGGGTTCCTTGCAGAGGGTCACAAACAAAATATACAAATGGTCAGAAGGCAACATTACATTTAACATTGAAAAATTTCACTTCTTGAGATATGGTAGAAATGAGGAACTTTGTCAACATCCATCAAGTGAAGCGTTGAAAGCGATGTTTTAAACATCGAGTATAGCAATTTAACTTGAAGTAGTAGTATTATTAAATATTTAAATTAAACATCTGATTCTTTCGCAATAAAAATTAGGCGGCAACCTACATTTTAACACATAACTATCATAGCTACAGCTAATTATGCAAAAGTAGTACTACAGCACAATAGTAACACTAGTCCAGGGCGTTATGATACATCCTGGGATATTGTCAGAGACTTAAATGGTCGTTTCTCGGACCGTCACAACAGTCAAAGTTGAAGTCTTCAAAGAAGGCTAAATGCTTGTCTCAGTACAATACCAGATGAGCCTGGTGTAACTTGCGTCGGTCTCTCTTCACACGAAGGTCAAGCTGGTGGCCCCGCCTATAGGGCTGGCTTGGTGGAGACGCGAGTTGCTCTCTTGCGCTCTCCGCCGCACACAGCCAATATATATATACACACACAGATAGATAGATAGATAGATAGGTGGATAGATAGCTAGATAGATAGATGGATAGATAGATAGATAGATAGATAGATAGATAGACAGGCAGACAGATAGATGGATAACTAGATGGATAGATATGTAGGAATACATTAAAGGTTAAAAATATCCGCGTTTGACACTCAATTTTGAACCTTATACCCTTAAACAATAGAGACTGAACAGGTGAAATGAATGTATTCGTTTAACTATACGATAAAACAGGACTTAATAGACATTCATGTTAGTATACTCATGTTTTCAACTTGGTTGAGCACTATATATATATATATATATATATACTGTATATATATCGAAGCATTTCATAATTCTTTATTGCAGGATAGGAGGCCCCAATCTTCTACGTTTTTAAATGTTTGTGACAATACACTGTATTAGAAACTGAATCTTCAAGGCAGTGTTTAATTTGAGAATTGCACTGAAGAAAATTTACTTTAATCCGTGAATAGTAAGATTTAATGTGATCCAAAGCTGCTGGTTTAAAATTACATTAAATATAATGCAGTAATGTTGAAGAGAGAAGTTATTTAGAGTAAATCATATTAAATCCATTTATTGAATTGTAGAAGGTGCAATTAAATGAGTTATACCATAAATTCCATGGTAATTATTCGTTTTTACACCCAGTCTGTTTTTATGATGAGAACAAATTTTTTTGGTTAATTTTGAGGTGTTTTACACGAATCTGCCATCCATTTTCTGTGCAAATGCGTAGTTTTCGAGATATCGTCATCTCAAAAACTACGCATTTGCACAGGAAACGGATGGCAGCTTCGTACAAAACACCTCAAAATTAACCAGAAAAGTTTGCTCTCGTCATTTTCGTTTAAACTAACGAATTTAAACGAAAATATCATGACAACCTAACCATTCATCAAGGGCGTACAGTTGACCTAACCAGTGTCACGTACTGAACTGTCCGCAAAACATTAGGACCGATCAATTTGTGATGCGTGATCTTTACAGGGGCTCCGCCCCCGTACCCCCGAGACCTAAATTATACAAATGATAATGTAATAACATGTGCCAACCTTGCATGGGTAGTCCGCTAAATTTCGCCTACCCTTAAACTGAAACGACACACGTTTATTTTTAGGATTTTTTTTACGGCACCTAAAGACCTTCTGGTCTTTTCTTAAAATACAAGCACTATTGCATTTAGGGCAGGTCACGGATGTCTTAATTATTCCGTGATTGAAAAAAAGGTCTAAAATCATGTCTTCATCGAGGGCAATATGGCGGATCACGTCTTCAAAATCAAATATACACAACTGACACGTGATACTTCTAGTCACAAAAAAACCAAACTGAACAGAGTTCAACAGACGAACAATTGCTAAAAATGATTTATTTGTAAAACAGGACAAATTGAATTACGCAGAAGTAGCCAGAATCACCAAAAATAAGAAATATTCACCAAATAGTCGATATATATATATTGAAAAAACACCAAAAATAGGAAATATATTTTAATAAAAAAACACATCTTATACAAATTTGCACAAGATAATATATATATTTTCTTATTCAGTTTTGATTGGTTATTCAATATATATTGCTGTTATAGCTGGGTGTGACTGGGTCAAAAAACGAATAATAACCAATTCCAGTTTTAATAAATACGCATAGAAAACGATATTTATTGGGCAAGCTTTACTAAAACTATAATGAATATTCTAAGTATTATAATTGTTTAAATGCTGAATTTTAGAGTTTGGGAGAATTTAATGAATTATGTCTGGTGCTGAGCTAGTTCGATGCCTTCTAAATTGTAATTAAGTCCACAGCTGAGACAGTCTATATTCAATACTTGAAAATCAGCCCACCTCTATGAGCCGCTATTTATTCTCTAGGCTTAAATTGATTTGTAATGAATTACGTCTGGTACTGCGTTAGTTCGAATTATTCTTGTACGTAGAAATAACAGAATTAATTCCATGCATAGCGCAATCTGGCATCTAATCTTAAAACATGATGGGTTAAATGCAAAAAATAATTGGGTAAAAGATGAAAAAATGAATATTATCCCCGAAATACAATCTATTTTTAATATTGTTTATTACTATTTTTTTAAAATAAGGTTTAAAGATATATTTGTCTTAAAGATAAATTTGTATTCTGGCATCTTATCTTAAAACATGATGGGGTAAAATGCGAAAATAATTGGGTAAAAAAGGAAAACATGAAATAGTTACCCCTAATTTAATTTCTATTTTGTTTCAAAAATCATATTAATGCTTTTTATGTTATAGTTTAAGGATAAGATTGTATATTATGGCGAAAATTTGTTTGGCATTAAACTTAGTTTATCTTATTCTATTTTTTGTTTAAAAGACCGCCCACCAAACGTAAATTGGCCTCGTGGTGTTCCACCATAAGAAAGCTCAATAGAAAAACTATTTTTTAAGATTTTTTCGGTCTACACTTTTGTCCCACAAACACATTTTTTCATGTTTAATAGCTTTGTCTATTGGGTCGTATTTAAAGACCTTGTCGGTCTACCAGGAGCTGGTAAGTAAAGCGGTGGTGGTGGTTGTGTAATACTGCTGAGAGGTCTTAAGGTCTAGAGTCTAGACGCTTGGTTGTAGCCCTCATATCGGTTACGTGGTGTTGATGGGAGGAGCTCCTAAAAGTCTATACTTAGACGATTGGTTGTAACCCGTATCTCACCATGTGCTGTCGATGGGATGAGCTCCTAAAAGTCTATACTTAGATGATTGGTGGTGATGTGGTGTTTTTTTGTGTGTGGTGGTTATGCTCGTATATATTTTGCTATTGGGGCTTTACATGCATCTGTTTATATACTGTATATATGAAAATTATTTCACGAAAGTAACACGTGAAAAATATTTATGATGAATAAAACCACGAAGGAAAGGAAACACAGAATGGTGCTCAAGCGCTTTCGTCTAATGACATCCTCAGGAACACTGAAGTACATAAAGGGTTACAGCCTATATATAGGTTACAGAAGAAAAAAAACTATACATAATATATATATATATATATAATAAACGGAGAGATAAAAAAAAAATTAAAAAATTATTAAACATTAAAGGATTGTGGGAGGAGCATACAAATTTGTAAGGAAAAACTACCGATTCCTTTTACATAGGTCAGACGGGAAAGGATTTGCACACACGTATAAAACAGCATCAATATTCCGTTAGAACAGGACAGTCGTCCAGTGCCCTTTTTATCCATTTGTCAGAGTTATTCCACTGTATTGATTGGAATAATGCTTCAGTTTTATTTCACTCTAGCAACATAGTTAATAGAAATATTCTTGAGTCTGCCATTATCCAACTCACAAATAACTTCAACATAAGCAAAGGTCTTTTTCAACTCGATCCTGTTGTTTTGAATTCCTTCAGAACAGATTTAGATAAGAAGGGTAGAACGCTAAATCTTTGGTAAACTTGTATGCTACTCAAATAACTTGTATTTTTTTAAAATTTATTTTTATATACATCGAACCTAAACAAGAAGGGCAAAGTGCTAAAACCCGGGCAGATTTCCAGTATAAATTTGTTTTTTTTTTTTTTGTCTATAACGTTGGTTGGAAACAATTAATTTGATCTTGTGCTAATCTTGTGCTAAAAATCGGTAGTTTTTCCTTACAAATTTGTATGCTCCTCCCACAATCCTTTAATGTTTAATAATTTTTTAATTTTTTTTTTATCTCTCCGTTTATTATATATATATATATACCACAATCTCTCCGTTTATTGTATATATATATATATATATATATATATATATTTTTTTTTTCTGTAACCTATATATAGGCTGTAACCCTTTATGTACTTCAGTGTTCCTGAGGATGTCATTAGACGAAAGCGCTTGAGCACCATTCTGTGTTTCCTTTCCTTCGTGGTTTTATTCATCATATATATATATATATATATATATACATATATATACATATATATATATACAGGGTGTCCCGTAAGTCTGGAACCATAGGGCAAAATTATAAAAACGGCAATAAAAACGTTGAAGAGACTTTTGGGTACTGTTTGTGAAATGAGCGAGGATGGATGGTAGCGGCTGTGTCATCGTCGGTGGATGTCCTCGGAGGTTCATTGCATGGTTTATCTCCTATGGATCCCGTTTCCCTGAACTTTGCTACAAGTTTGCCGACACAGCTGTGTGCTATCGGCGCGCGGTCCGGATGCAATCTGCTAAATTCCTCAGCGACATCCCTCTGACTCCGATTTCCTACGAGCAGAATAACCTGGATGCGTTCTTCCTCACTCAAAGACATCATGGGCACTTGCATAAACGGAAAAAACAGGAATTACTAATTTTACCCTATGGTTCCAGACTTACGGGACATCCTGTGTGAGTATATATATATATATATATATATGGGTTTGTGGGTGGGTGTAATAATAGGGGATCTATGGGCGTATAGTCAGGGAGTGTATGTGCGTTTGTGTGCGCTTTTAATTCGTTCGAAGGTTACTGTATTAATATATACAGGCCATTTATGCCTTCTAAGCCAACTGCCAACTGGCGGATTTCGAGTTATAAGCCAAGTGATGCCACCTGAGCCCTCATTAAGCTTCTGCATCTCGCAGAAGCTGGATGGTATCTTCCTCTCTCTCTCTCTCTTAGGTTAGGTATACCCCTTTGGAGGGGTGAGGCCGTCCCACCTTCCCTCCAAAGAGGTTAGGTGGACTCCCCAGCCACTATTGTCCCCACCTACCCCATCCCAACAAGTGGGATGGGGTGGGTGGCACTGGCACTCATTTCATCAATATTGCAATTGTTCTGCATTCTAACCTTTTTCAGCCATACTACTCATATGACATAAGTCAATACTACTAACGTTGCATTAAAATTTGAAACATAATTAAAATAAAAGTACTTACTGAATTTATAATTAATATTTTACGAACTTGTACATAAAAAAAATAGATGAAACTCAAACAAAATTTCGTTTCTTTACAAGTTTTACGTTTACAAAGTTCTTGTTCGCTTTGGAAATTTAATGAAGCAAAAAATGGGAGAAATTTTATAAATGCCTTTTGGGAAGAATAACGTTTTCACGCTCATATCATCTCAACAGTTCACACAATTCAGGAAATCCTCTACATCATGATGCGCCGAAAGGAAAAGATATCATTTAATCATGCCATTAATAATAAAAATAATAATAATAATAATAATAATAATAATAATAGTGATGATAAAATGTAATATTTTATATTCATTACAAGAGAGTATCACCATGAAATAGGAAATCATTTCATGCAGTAGGCGTACTTTCCAACAAAATTCCCAAAATGTAAATTATTTCATGCGTTATTTCTTATCAAAAGCGAATGTGTACAAATATGTACACTTAGAATTACTCTCAATACCTTTCTTTCGATTTCATGTGACAATTTGGGACACAAAAAAAGACCTTTTGACTATTTTCGTTTTTTTTACTTTCCTTTAAACTTGCGACTATTCTAACCGCTTCTCCGTTATGTCGTTCAGATTCCAACTTTGTCTTTTGCTTTTCCTAATCCAAATTCCGATCTGGAAGGTTTTTTCTCCCTAATCGTGAGAGAAATTGGAAACTAGACGTGGGTTATTTGAAGCGACTTGTGTTATTTAACTTTACGAAAAATGTGTAATTTTCTATTGTGTAAAATTCTTTGTAATTTTGTCGTATTGTTATAGGTTACAGCCCAACACGCATTTTCCGAGGTGATGATGGAATTGTGCTGGAGGAATATCTTATTTATTATTTATTATTTATTATATGTAATATCTATCTACGTTTATCTAAACTATAGGTACAGTAGATTACATATATATGTAAGCTTTACGCGGAATCCGAACCACGGGTCGCTACATAGTCTGACCGCAGAGGATGGTCTCCCATGCAACTATTTACCATACTGAAAATGAAAGATGGTTAAAATTAGGCCAAAGTTGGTGAATTGTTTTTTATGGTATTATGTTTTATATAATAATAATTCGCAATTTTCTTGGAAAAGTTTCCAAATAAGTTTACAACTTATTATTTTTCTTGACAGTGATTAACAATTATGTATACGGCAATTCATTATTTATTAGTAGTCAGATGGTTTTATACAGTATAAGAGTTAAATGCTACAATAGTGACAAGAAACAATAACCTTGGTAATAAGATATACGATACTTATTATTGTAGTGTACAGTACCGTATATCTCATTACCTAGATTATTGTTTCTTGTCACTATTGTAGCATTTAACTCTTATACTGTATAAAACCATTTCTTATTGCTGATAATAATCAGTCATTGTAATATTGTACAATTACCGTATACATAATTGTTAATCACTGTCCACAAATAATTATTTTATTTTCTAATTAAAGAAAAAAAACCACAAAGTTATTTCTATCTCCTTGTTAAATATTGTTTTGTTTGCCTAAACGGCCAAACTGGTGACCTTATAACATTGTTATTCGTTTATTATAGGAGCCATGTAATAGGCCCACATATATATATATATATATACATTTCAACTGCAAACAACACAGTATAATTAACGTAAAGAACGACGCTTGTATAGAGGAACATTCCGCGCAAGATGAGGAGGGAGAACGAACAAAGGAAAAATTGAGATAACCACCCGGGAATCGAACCCGGGATCTTCCGTTTGCCGGTCAGATATGATAACCACTACACCATGGGCCTCACTCGATCAGAAGTCATAATTCTCCTACATACGCGCAGAAACCAATGCCCCGAGGGGGCACCTTTCGCATGCCGCACATATATACATTTCAACTGCAAACAACACACGGTATAATTAACGTAAAGAACGACGCTTGTATAGAAGAACATTCCGCGCAAGATGAGGAGGGAGAACGAACAAATGAAAAAAAATGAGGTAACCACCCGGGAATCGAACCCGGGATCTTCCGATTGCCAGTCAGATATGATAACCACTACACCATGGGCCTCACTCGATCAGAAGTCGTAATTCTCCTACATACGCGTTCTCCCTCCTCATCTTGCGCGGAATGTTCTTCTATACAAGCGTCGTTCTTTACGTTAATTATACTGTGTGTTGTTTGCAGTTGAAATGTATATATGTGCGGCATGCGGAAGGTGCCCCCTCGGGGCATTGGTTTCTGCGCGTATGTAGGAGAATTACGACTTCTGATCGAGTGAGGCCCATGGTGTAGTGGTTATCATATCTGACCGGCAATCGGAAGATCCTGGGTTCGATTCCCGGGTGGTTACCTCATTTTTTCATTTGTTCGTTCTCCCTCCTCATCTTGCGCGGAATGCTCTTCAATACAAGCGTCGTTCTTTACGTTACATATACAGTATATATATATATATATAGATCCCGCAAATGAGGCGGGATGCTGCAGAGAGGTCGACCGCAGGTCGATCCTGAACCGTCGTTGAAACTCACCTATAGTAAGCATATATATATATATATATATATATATATATATATATATATATACATATATATATATATGGGAATGAACTCAGAATGGTCCCCTGAGTTTTTTATGATACACACAGACAGTGCATGGAACAAGGAACTCTTCTGGGATAATTAAATCCACTATAGTCCGAATAAGTAATGGTAAATGACAAATACCATAGTTTTTCTTTTTCATGATGCTAGCCCGACGTGGGCAACGGGTCACTCGCAAAGAGGTCCCATAAATATAGCTTCCCTCACCAGCTATCTGCAAAGCAGACAGGAGGGAAGCTATATTTGAGACCTCTTTGCGAGTGACCCGTTGCCCACGTCGGGCTAGCATCATGAAAAAGAAAAACTGTGGTATTTGTCATTTACCATTACTTATTCGGACTATAGTGGATTTAATTATCCCAGAAGAGTTCCTTGTTCCATGCACTGTCTGTGTGTATCATATATATATATATATGGTTCTAGGACAACTGCCACCTGGAAAACTGCCACCCGGACAACTGCCACCGGACAACTGCCACCCGGACAACTGCCACACTGGAAAACTGCCCCTAGTGTTTATGCCCTTGTTCCTGGCACGAACTTGTGTTGGGGGGTGGGTTAAAATGCACCCTGCTGGTTTTAGGGTTTGGGGGGGCGGGACGAGGTACTCGCTGATATCGCTGATAGCAGTCCTTGTCATTCTCGATTCAGTTTTCACCACACCGGGGTGGGTTCAGGAGAGTTGCGCGCCCTCCCGGTCACTACCGCCCAAAGTCTTCTCTTTTGGCTACTCGGGTTATGTATCTTTCACACATATCACTTCTTCTAATTTTACCACTTTCTTTATGAACTTCTTTTCAAAGACTTTCTGGCGGAAATGCCCTCGTTAGTTTTCGCCTTTTTTAAGTTAAAAAACTGGAGGAGTGTCTTTTATTTGTTTTCCTCCACTCTTTTCCTACTAGGTCAACATGCCCTTGTTGGATTATACAAGTTGATGGTGTTAAACCAGGGTAGCCACGAGTAACCTCGAAGCTCGGTTTCGAACGTCACCCTCCCGGTCACACTGGAAAACTGCCCCTAGTGTTTATGAAAATTAAAAAAAAAGTTGTAAAAAATTATTATTTATAAAATAGACTTTTTAAAAATGGATATTTAACAATGAATTATTAATAGATATCTATACATACATAAAATAATATTAGAAAAACCCTAACCTAACCTAACCTAACCTAACCTACCTGTGGCAGTTGTCTGGGTGGCAGTTTTCCAGGGTGGCAGTTTTCCTGGTGGCAGTTTTCCAGGGTGGCAGTTTTCCGGGTGGCAGTTGTCTGGGTGGCAGTTTTCCAGGGTGGCAGTTGTCCGGGTGGCAGTTGTCCGGTGGCAGTTTTCCAGGTGGCAGTTGTCCGGATACCATATAGGTATATATGTACACGTATATATATATATATATATATATATCATTATTAACTAGCATTGTTTAATTGTTGGAAAGAAAATAAGAAAAACACGTATTTTGTCATCTCACTGTGTACCCCTGAAAAATCTAATATGTACCCCTAGGGGTACATGAAACCCAGGTTGAAAACAGCTGCTCTAAAGTTTGGTTAAAAGCGGCACCAGTAAAAACACTTTAAACTAATCGAATTAAACAGGTTTCATTTTCAGTGCAGACCCAATATCGCTTAGCTTCGCTAATCGATGGGGAGTGGTGTAAGGACAGTGATCAGAAAAGAAGATATAAATAAATAATTTTTGCTATGCAGGAAGGAGGGGACAAGGCGAACGCCCGCGAAAGTGCCCCCACCCCATAAAAAAAGAGCCAAAATCAAGGTCGAAAATATTATATATATATATATATATATATATATATATATATATATACTGTATATACAGGGTGTACATAAAGTCAGGATCTATTTTTGTGAAGCACTTGGAAATTATATGGAATTCAATCATAAAATGATAAAGTGGTAACATTTATTAAATAATTAAGAGTAGGATTCGACGTGATGCCCATCAGTATCCCTGCACAGCTCAAATCGTTCCGCAGCATTTCTAAACACATTCTGGAGCATTTGCTGGGTTATGTTATCTACAGTAGTTCGTATACGTGTACGTAAGTTTTCAAGACTCGTAATCTTCGTCTGATAGACGTGCGATTTGATAAAGCCCCATGCAAAGAAATCTAAAGGGGTTAAATCTAGTGATCTCGCTGGCCAAAGTCTGTTGCTTCCGCTCCGATCCAGCGATTTGGAAAACGTCCATTTAGATAATCCTGAACAATTTTGGCATAGTGACAAGGAGCACCATCATGTTGATAGACGACGGTACTAACAATCCTATCCCCGTCGTCTATCAACATGATGGTGCTCCTTGTCACTATGCCAAAATTGTTCAGGATTATCTAAATGGACGTTTTCCAAATCGCTGGATCGGACGCGGAAGCAACAGACCTTGGCCAGCGAGATCACCAGATTTAACCCCTTTAGATTTCTTTGCATGGGGCTTTATCAAATCGCACGTCTATCGGACGAAGATTACGAGTCTTGAAAACTTACGTACACGTATACGAACTGCTGCAGATAACATAACCCCGCAAATGCTCCAGAATGTGTTTAGAAATGCTGCGGAACGATTTGAGCTGTGCAGGGATACTGATGGGCGTCACGTCGAATCCTACTCTTAATTATTTAATAAATGTTACCACTTTATCATTTTATGATTGAATTCCATATAATTTCCAAGTGCTTCACAAAAATAGATCCTGACTTTATGTACACCCTGTACAGTATATTGTCTATACAATGTGGTCAGTTTCCATGGCAACTGAAAACTACTCGCGAAAGAAATATTTGCTTTTCTCCTTTTTTCTTTTTTTTTGCGATATGGTAGTGGTGTATGTGGTGCATGAGGTATAAAACAGCAGTACCAACCAACTTTAATGATAATGATAATGATAAGCTTCATTGGCAAGATATAAATCCCATAAAGTAAAACTAGAATTCAGTAATGTGAAGTATTTTAGCTGTAATAATTTATAAATATCCGTAATTTAATGAATGAAAGTTAGGACAAATTTAATTATAATAAAACCAACATAATATATATATACCCTTCACAAAACAATATTGCAATCCTATAATGTGAATTGGTATTTACGTAGAATGTAAATAGTTTAATGTAACAGTAGGATTTCTTTATCTTTATGTTGTTCCAACACTTTCAATATATCGCGTCGCTAAATGTAAATTTCCATATTAATTCTATATTATATTATCACGTTTGGAAATACAATTTGTGAAGGTTATACGTATTATAGTGGTTTTCATTTGTCATATGAACTAAGCAAAATTGGAAAGCATTTCTTTTCATTCCTTATGAACACATTCTAAAAGACTCGTATGTAGACCTTTTTTTAGTAATTTTTTAATACTACTGAAATGCGTTATATGATAAATGTATCGGTATACATTAAATTATGAATCATAAATGGCTTACCCACGTCTTCAAACCGTTTCCACTGAGATCAGCGAAGAGAAGCGACATAGGGTTTCATAAGTAGTTGAATAGGAGACCAATATACTGTTTTTAGCTTCTGTAGCCATCCTTGGATCTGAAGCCAGGTTCAGTTGTGGGTCGCTCCTATCATACGACCTTTGACATTACAACGAATAAAAAATAATAACTGACGTAGATTATCTCGTTTTAATATTTTACTACACGTGTGTAATCTGAAATTTACTCACATAATAATTGTTAAGATATTGTATTAAACTGAAGAGAGAGAGAGATAGAATCTCAGAAGAACATTATACAGTATTTTAAATAATCAGCAAGAAACAAAAGGTGCCGAAAAAGGTTCCTTTAGATTGTTTTCTTGGAGATGTAATTCACACTTTTTGCTTCTACTACAATATAAATATTCATCAACGTTGATTAAGTTTTATTGTAATTAAATTTGTCTTAACTTTATACATTAAATTATAGATATTTATAAATTATTAAGGCTAAAGTACCTCATATTACTGAATTCCAGATTTAAGGTTGGTACTATTGTTTTATACGTCATACACAAATGTCAAACTCACTACATCATCGTAAAAGAAAAGGAAAAAAAGAAAAAATATTGCTTTCGCGAATGGTTTTCAGTTGTCATGGGAACTGAGCACAGTGTAAAAGCAGCAAAGAAGTGGGGTCTATATATTTCATAATATAATGAAGTAACCGACGATCTAAAAGAAATATCTGAAACATTGAGAGCCCAGGATGAATCTGTCTTCAGTACCCCAAAAAGTGAGAAAGTGATACCTGACATAGATGCATTCTTTGAAGAGAAATTGCAAGGAAAATGTATAACAGACTTTGATTTTACCCCCAGAAGATGTAGCGAGAGCTCTAGGACAAATGAAACCACATTTAGCTGCAGGTCCGGACAACTGGAACGCATTATTGATTAAAAACTGTGAAAATGAAATAGCTACACAGTAATATCCCCCAGTATATCCTTTATACTGGATATGGAGATCCCTAGAAACTGGGGAAATACCGAGCATCTTGAAAAGAGCAAACATTGTCCCAATATATAAAGGAGGGGGTAGATCTCAAGCAAAGAACTATAGACCACTGTCATTGACCCGCCACCTCACCAAAGTATTTGAAAGAATAGTTAGAGAGAAAACGTATGAATTCTTGGAGACACTGAAAAGATTCAACGAAAATCAGCACTTATTCCGATCAGGAAGATCATGCCTATCACAACTTATAGCGCACTATAACAATATCCTAGATGCACTGGAAGGAAATGACAACTGCGATGTCATATACACGAATTTTGAAAAAGCTTTCGACAAATGTATGATCATGGTATAATAGCACATAAAATGAAATATATGGGAATAACAAGCAAAGTTGGAAAATGGATCTACAGCTTCCTCAGCGAACGTCTACAGGTAGTCAAAATTCAAGGTATATCATCATCAGAATCGGAAGTACTCAGCTCAGTACCACAAGGCATGGGCGTCGATTGCGCGGGGGACGCAGGGGACATGTCCCTCCCACTTTTTACAAAGGGGGGGACAACCTACCAGTTGTCCCCCCCACTTTCGTGGATGAATTGCTATAAATGCTAACTATTAATGGCACTTAATAAGACGTTATATGTCGTATTATATGCATATGCAAATGTAATAGCAATATTATAAATTATTGTCATGAACACCAGTGTATATTTACCATGGAATTTAGCAGTCAGTTTCATTTTAATATTTGCACGTAGCATTTATGTGTTCTTGGTCATTAAGTATGCGAAGTGGAAATATGTTAAATAAACGGTTTTGTTACGTATCATTTTCAATATCAAAGTGTGATCAAAGTGCAGTTTATTTGTTTTATATCTCACGAGCATATTTTGTTACCAGTTTATGTACATTGACCTATGTTGTCTACAGGTAATAAAAGATTCATTTCGGTTAAACATATGTATGATATGATATTACATGAAAGGTTAAATATTATAAATAGTTTGTATTGCGTTTCTTATTTCTGCAAAAAAAATGTTTAAATAAAGAATGACATAAAATGATTAAATACAATTGAGTTTTTTCAACAAGTTGAGAAAAATACAAAAAACGGGTAAATGGTAAATTACGACATTGATATATTACACGCAACAGCTACTCAGAGTATAGTTTGATTCGCTGTTTGAAGGCGAAGTGTCCCCCCCCTCCATTATTTTAGAGCAATCGACGCCCCTGTCACAGGTACAGTACTGGCCCCACTCCTATTCATTATCATGCTGACAGACGTAAACAGTGGGGTAAACAGCAACAGTATAGTAACATCCTTTGCAGACGATACAAAGTACAAAGATCAGCAGAAAAATCAGCGATGCAAATGAAGTGGAGGGCTTGCAGAGGGACACGAACAAAATATACAAATGGTCAGAAGACAACAACATGAAATTTAACACCGAGAAATTTCAGCTCTTGAGATGTGGTAGAAATGAGGAACTTAAACAGACTGCATTTTATGCTCCAGATAGACAGGAAATTCAGAGAAGCACAAAAGCGATCTATTTGGTGGTAATAATGACCGATGATGCGAAATTCGAAACACAAAATCAGAGAGCGATAAACAGAGCAAAAAGAGCCGCGAGACAGGTACTAAGAACGTTCAAAAGCAGGGACAGGACAGTAATGATTCCTCTGCTAAAAACACTGATTATGCCAAAAGTTGAATACCGCTCAGTCTTCACGTCCCCATATAAAAAAGAAGAAACTACTAAACTAGAAGAAACCCAGAGACATTTCACAGCAAAGATTGATGGCTTCAAAAAACTCAACTACTGGGAAAGACTACGTAAACTAAATTTGTATTCCCTGGAAAGAAGAGAGAGGTACACCATAATCTACATATGGAAAATGATCGAAAAACTGGTACCAAACCTCAACCTAAACCCAATTACCATTCAAACAACGCTGGAAAATAGGAAAGGCAGAATGTGTAGAGTTCCCAAATTAAAGGCCCGACAAGGGACCTCTTCAACACTGAAGGAAAATAGCTTGGTTGTCAGGGGGCCAAGACTTTTTAACCAGCTTTCAAAGGATCTCAAAAACGTTACAGGGGTCAAAGTTGAAGTCTTCAAGAGAAGACTAGATGCCCAGCAGGAGGACCGTACCAGATGAGCCGGGTGTACCTGGCTATGTGCAGTGGAGAGCGCAGGAGAGCAACTCGCTCCTGTACCAAGCCAGGCCTAGAGGCGGGGCCACCAGCTTGGCCTTCGTGTGAAAAGAGACCAACACACGGAACATCAACGAGGTTAATATTCGGAGGAACAGAACTTGTCACTGACTCTGTGTGTGTGTGTGTATGTATATATATATATATATATATACCCGTGTCCTGATGATTTAATATTCCTTAATAGCTTTGATGCACATTATTTAAAACGTCTGATACTACACGAATTCAAAGTTTCGAGAACGAAGCACAATCAAGAGACGGTCCGAATATTGCATATTCGGTTCCTGAAGGTGACATGATCTTTTCCCATATTTTCAGTTCTCAGTTAGAAGAGGTTAAAAAGGTTATGGGGAAAAAATGAACAGGCGTGTGAATGTTTTCTAAATTAACGGAACCCAAAATATAGATCCTTCCAAAAACAGTGGGCGGGCTCTGGCAGCGTCGGAAGTTGTTTTGGAAGCGTAATCCGGGTTTCTCTTTGAGAATGCAGTCGAGGCATCTGACGAGGCAATAATTAATGCAGCACTATATTTATATATAAATTTGAATTTTAATAAAATGTATGTAAAAAAAATGTTTTTCAAATATTTATAGCCATACCGCGCTGGTCAATCAATGGGACCAAGCTGTCCGATCCACCGATCAGGAAGCTTTTCGTTCAAGAACTCGTGAACACAGTGGGGGTGGGTGAAATGTGCCGGAGCCTCATCTTCATACATGAAGAAGATGTCCCCAAAACCCATTTGTCGTGTTTGTAGTGTCATTGTAGGGATGATTTCTTCAGAGATTTTCAAAATAGCTATCTGCAGGAACAGCATCATGAAAGATGAGCAGTCCGATGATACCACCGAATCAAATTTCAGGTTATCTATTGAAGCCCGAGTCATTCATCTTTTTTGCCATCACCGGCGTAGTGATTCTCAACAGTATAGTAAACGCACCAGGACCTATAAAGACAAAGAGAGAAGTGAACTAACGACACTAACGACATAGGCATGGAATGGAATATGTACCAGACTATTCATATGTTTATGATTACAAGAAGCACTGTTGCTTTCTGTGGTGACCCTATTAGTATTTGCCCATGATGATGCGAGCTGCACGTAGTACAGTACTCTGAACGGGTGTATGGGCGAGACGGTGCTTTATGTAAAGCAGTGGACCCTTTCTTCTCACTCACAGTTATAGAAATATACTGTATATGGAGTATATCTATATGATACACACAGACAGTGCATGGAACAAAGAACTCTTCTGGGATAATTAAATCCACTATAGTCCGAATAAGTAATGGTAAATGACAAATACCATAGTTTTTCTTTTTCATGATGCTAGCCCGACGTGGGCAACGGGTCACTCGCAAAGAGGTCCCATAAATATAGCTTCCCTCACCAGCTATCTGCAAAGCAGACAGGATCCAGCTTTGGGACATGGATCTAGGGTTTAAAGCAGCCTAGCCCTGCTTCATTTAGAACCTCAATATAAGCAAAAGACTCGCTGTCTTCACGTCAGATTGAATACATCAAAGAAAAAGGGGTAACTATTATATTTTTAGCCAAAAACCAAAACTTATGTCCCAAAGCTGGATCCTGTCTGCTTTGCAGATAGCTGGTGAGGGAAGCTATATTTATGGGACCTCTTTGCGAGTGACCCGTTGCCCACGTCGGGCTAGCATCATGAAAAAGAAAAACTATGGTATTTGTCATTTACCATTACTTATTCGGACTATAGTGGATTTAATTATCCCAGAAGAGTTCCTTGTTCCATGCACTGTCTGTGTGTATCATAAAAAACTCAGGGGACCATTCTGAGTTCATTCCCATATATATATACAGTATATATATATATATATATATATATATATATATATATATATATATATATATATATATATATATACACAAAATATTGCACTTAAATATGAAAAAAAATCTTCTTTATTTAAAAAGAAAGATTTTAAATACTAAAATATTAAGATAGCATATATCATATAACGTTATAATGTTATAATGTTTCAGACCAACAAAGACCCTAGGATCCACTCATGGCTGGTCTACCTAACTCTGTTCGTAATTGTGTATTGTGCATGTCCTCCGTGGTGGTGGAGGGGACCTACAATTTTATGTGGGTTCCGAACCACAAAGGCTTAATTTTACTACCTTACACTATACCCACTCTATCAACATATTTTATAGACGTGCTGCTAATTACTTCTACCGGCAAACTATTCCACCTATTTACTATTCTATGCGTAAAAAAGTTTTTGGCAGTTGCTGTCTCGAACCTTCTACTTGTCATCTTACACCCGTTATTTCTAGTCCTATTATACTGAGATATTTCGGAAAAGCTATCTCTATCTACGTTATCGAACCCATTCATAATTTTGAAAACCTGGATTATGTAGATCACCCCTTAGGCCTCCTAGTCTCGCGTGTAGTCAATTTTAACTCCTTAAGCCTATCCTTGTATGACTTCGACCTAAGCGACGGAATCATCTTAGTTGCTCGTCTTTGAACTCTTTCGATTTTGTCTATATTTTTTCGCATATGCAGATTCCAAAATTGGATCGCGTACTCCAAGTGAGGTCTAACTAATGATTTATAAAGAGGAACAATAATATCGCGCGATTTGTACTCAAAATACCAAGCTATAAAACCTAGCACTTTGTTCGCTTTATTGACCGCTGCTGTACTTTGTTTCGCTACTTTTAAATCACCAGTGACTATAACTCCTAAATCTTTTTCCTGCTCTACGCTTGCTAACTCCTTCCCTGACATACTATACGCAAAATTACCGTTACGCGAACCTATATGTAAAATTTTGCACTTATCGACCTTAAATCTCATTTGCCATGTGAGTGACCAATCAACGATTTTAGTCATATCTTCCTGGATTTTACCTCTATCTTCGTCATTATCACCTAACTTCGTGTCATCCACAAACTTTGAAACTGTACTGACTAGGCCGACATCTAAATCGTTAATATATATAAGAAAAAGCAAGGGGCCCAATACAGAACCCTGAGGAACGCCGTTCGCTACATTAGCCCAACACGACTCAGCTCCATCAACGACCACCCTCTGTTTCCTACCTCGCAACCACTCTTCTATCCAATTTATTACTACACCCCTGATTCCATGAACCTTAGTTTTTCAATGAGTCTTTTGTGCGGTACGGTGTCAAACGCTTTTTGAAAATCTAAATACACTACATCAACCGCCCGATGACTATCGTAAACTTCAACCACGCTTTGAAGAAATTCTAAAAAATTAGTTAGGCAAGATTTGTTTCACCTAAAACCGTGCTGCGTATTTCTTACCAAGTTATGCAATTCTAAGTGTTCGACTATACGATCCCTAATTATTGATTCCAGTAGCTTACCTACAACAGACGTTAAACTGATTGGCCCATAATTTCTCGCCGCACCTTTATCGCCTTTCTTAAAGATCGGTGTAACATTTGCTAACATGAAATTATCTGGTACGCACCCCTCAGAAATAGACGCATTAAAAATCTTTGTTAGCGTCACAATAATGCTCTCTTTTAATTCTTTTAGTTGTATGGGATATATGGAATATAGGTCAGACAAAGAAATAGACAAGGAAATTCTTTTTCCTCGCCGTTCGCAGACATCTTGGCATCATCAGGAAGCGATAAACACACGTGGTGTTCAAGGAAACAGAAACAAAAGGACGGTTGTGCCTTCCCAAAGAGGCCCCGAAAAGTTAGTCTTAGGAGCCTATATAAGTCAGAGTTCACTGGAACTCGCTCTCACTCCGCTCGTTACTTTCTCCTCGTGAATCTCCTCTCTACACGTAGCGCCGTTTCAACCTCAGCAGGCCTCAGTCCCAAGTCACACTTCAACTATACAAGAACGAAGCAACACTTGAGGCGACTCTACAATTACATCCTGCAAGAAAGAACATCACTGCTGTGCAGTGGCGGTCCTAGCTTACATGACGCCCTGGGCGAACCTCACCTTCAGCGCCCCCCCCCCTGTTCGCCAACACACACACATTCGAATCCCCCCAAAATAAAGGACAGACATAACTCTTTCACAAAATAACTTTTTATTGGACTAATTGTTGGAACTTCAGAACCAAAACAAAGACTCAAATTTCTGAATTTTAAAAATCCTTCATCACGTAAATAGAATAACTCACTTAAGAGAATGTAATTATGATACTATGAACAGGAAAAATACAAATTAAATTGCACAACTGCCATAAATAAACTAGAGAATCAAATTTCTAAATTGTACAAATGCTCTATCACATAAATAGAATAAGACACTTAAGAGAGGGTAATTATTATGCTACACTTTGAACAAGAAACAAAATAAATTGCACCACAGCACAACTGCCATCTAAAGCCTGACTCTTCTTACCTTCCTTGATGCAAAGTCATTGATCTTTTATTATTTATTTTATTGTATTTTTTATTTTTATTTATTTCTTTATTTATTTATTCTTATTTTTATTTTTATTTTTTTTGCAGGCGCTCATGCCGCCCCTCCACAAATGCCGCCCTGTGCGGCTGCCCATATTGCCCATATGAGGAACCGCCACTGCTGCTGTGGGCGTTCCGTTAGCCTCTTACCACAAGTCTCTACCAGCTGTCAACATTCATCCTCTCGCCAGCAAGGCCAACCTGACTACAGAAGCTCCCTTCGAAACCCAGGTCCGTAAACCTCCTGTAGGCTACAAGCTAGAACTCCACTTTACTCTCCACGCATCCTTCACCACACTTCGATCGACACCCGTTCAACAAGTATCTCAACAGGCCCTCTACCTTCTCCAAGGTCATCTACGGCCCAACGCAATACGGTCAACCTTGAAGTAGGTCTTCAATCTCCAGAGTTATTCATCATTTCGGTAAGCCTACCTTTGCCTTCGTGTTAAGCAAATCCCGCGAAGCCTACACAGTGTAATCGCGGCGTTGCGAATAGGCTATACCCAATAGTGTACGCAAGCAACCGGAAAACTAACTCTCTCATTAAGACCGCAGTAGGCCTATTCAAGTGTTGTACCAATACCGCAATTTGGTATCACACTGTTATTGTGTTCATTCGCGTAATTTATTTATCTTGCATCTCATTGTTTATGTGACTTTTATGCCTTTCATTCTTAACGACCAAATCCATTTACTGTATTTATTCTGTGTTCCCTTTTACATATCTCATTAGCCTATTTAAATTAATGTACTTACTTAACAATTAGTCTGTATAACCATTCCTTATTGCTAAGAATCAGTCATATTTAGCATAGTATGAATGCCGTTATATAATTGTTAATCACTATAAATACCTTTATTGAACTGTTAATCGCTGTGAACAAATAATTGATTTATTTTCCTAATTAAACACAAAACAACAAAGTAATTTCTCTCTCCTTATTAAATATTGTTTATTTGGGCAGCAGGCCCAAGTTGGTGACTCCATAATTATTCCATTTCAATATCATTCATAAATTATAGTAAGCCTACTTTCTTAGCCACATCAAATCGGTGATGCGTAGGCCACTATAAATTGGTGACCCTGGAGTGACCAACCCTATATATATATATATATATATATATATATATATATATATATATATATATATACACACACTTTCAGGATGGATTCAGGACCTGAAAACAATGAAAAAAGTTTATATGAACATATGCCCGAAATCGCTTTGTTTCCGAGTTACAGCCCGTTATGTGTTCCAGCAAGTATCCGCCTTACCTTTAACGGAAATGCTCAAAATGATCGTATTTCGCTTGAATACACGCCTGAACACGCCTCGTCATAGACTGCCTGACGCGTTCAAACATTCCTTTATTGCTGGGATTTACTGGCATCCTTGTTCTACACGTTGGCGAAGCATTTCAACGTTGTCAATGGGTGTCACGTAAACGATGGATTTCAGATGACCCCACAGGTAAAAATCGAGTAGATTCAGGTCCGGGGAGCGAGCAGGCCACGCAATCGGTCCTCCATGGCCTATCCATTTATCAGGGAAATGGTCATCCAATTACTCTCTGGCTACTCGACTAAAATGAGGCGAAGCGCCTTCATGCATAAATCACATACAACGTCGAACACCAAGAGGAACTTCATCCAGTTACACAGGGGTCTTCAACCTGGGCGGTAGCGCCCACTAGTGGGCGAATTGTGATTTTAGGTGGGCGGTAGAAAATTTTCACGAAAACTGTAATTAGATTCACTTAAGGGTGTGGTAAATATGAAAATTTAGACTTCAAAAGACCCGATCTAAATCGACGAAAAATATAGTTAGCACTAAGATCACACACACGTACGCACACACAAACACAATCGTTTTCTTCTACAATCTACATCTATTCTACAATAAAAGAAAATTGAATTGATTGTTATCAATCAAAGATGATCTCACAGCTAGTGACTTGGAAAAATATAGTAGTCATCTTGATGCACTAAAAATTGACACGGAAAATCGCATTCAAGACATTATCAACCTTAAAGTCGATGCGTGGATGGAGACTCCTTTTATTATAAACGTATGTGATGTTGAGGTTAGCGTCATATTTTAATTGCAATAATTCCTCTTGACAGGTGAGTGCAAAGCAAATTTCAAAGAAGGTGGATACCTACAACTTTGGCAGAAAAAAAAAATACCCAAGCTGTATCCACATTTATGGAATAAGATTTCCACTCTACTAGTAGCTTTCCCTACCTCACATCTGGTTGAATCAGGATTCAGTGTAGTGAACCACATTCTTACCAAAGAAAGAAATCGTTTGAATATAGCAGAGAGAGGAGATCTTCGTTTGTTTCTTACTAAAATAAAACCCAACTTAAAGTTTTAATTAGCAAGCATCAACCACAAGGCCCTCATTAAAGGTAATTAAACATTTATTTTCTTTTTTCTTTTATTAATTATGATGATTTATTTTTTTTGCCCTAAGGTGGGCGATAAGTTTTTTTAATTCTCAAAAAATCAAAAAAGTGGGCGGTAAGCTAAAAAAGGTTGAAGGCCCCTGATCTAGTAAATCGCTTAAATCATTCCTTAAAAAATTGGAATAGGATTCTCCTGTTAATCTTCCAGGCAAAACAAAAGGACCGATTAAGTTGTTGGCAATACGTCCTGCCCATACATTGATACTAAATTGTTGTTGGTGCCCTGACTGGATGATGGCATGCGGATTCTCTTTTGCCTAGTGATGAGTGTTATGAAAATTGATCGCGCCATTTTTTGTGAAGGTAGCGTCATCAGAAAACAACACGGAGGATAGAAAAAGAGGATCGCGAGCACACTGTTGAAGGAACCAAGTACAAAAAGCCTCTCATGGTGGGAAATCAGCTTCAGTAAGGCCTTGTACTCTATAAATGATATGGGTAAAGCTGTTGTTCCCGTAAAATTCTCCACACAGTTGTGTATCTTACACCCTCTGCTGCTGCCATTTTAGGGTGCTGACACCAGGATGTTCTTCCACGCGATTCAGGACCCGCTCCTCCAATTCAACAGTTCTGGCGCTGATTGGTCTACCACCATCTGAAACTCGCTTGTTGAATGATCCTGTATCACCAAGACGCTCGTCTATTCTCTGAAAGGTCTTATCTGGCAAACGGCGATTCGGAAACCTTTCCGCATACAGACGTCTTGCTGCGACCGCATTACACTCGGCAAGTCCATACATTTGATGCATGTCTGCCATTTCTCTCTTTGAATAAGTTGTCATTCTCACTTCAAATGCACACTATCACTGAATAGCACAAAACTTTTTAAGGTTTTTTTCACTGAACTGCACTTATTCATAGTAAGAAGTTACGAATACGACAGTGAAACACCGCGATCACCTCTGACTGACTGATGGCTCTACACTCAACAATAGTGAAAGATGTTATAGAGTGTACGAAACATTACAATCGGCAAGTCATACATGAAATAAGTCTCGTACACACTCACAAACATTGTCGGCAAGCAGTGTTTGTAAACAGTTTGCGGAAAGAATTGCTGGAACACAAAACGGGCTGTAACTCGGAAAGAAAGCGATTTCGGGCATATGTTTATATAAACTTTTTCATTGTTTTCAGCTCCTGAATCCATCCTGAAAGTGCATCCCACATGTTATGAAACACCTTGTGAATATGTATATGTATATATATATATATATATATATATATATATATATATATATATATATATATGATGAAAATAACCATAAATATTATTCACGTGCTACTTTCGTGAAATAATTTTCATATATATATATATACACATCTTAAATAAAATGTCACCATACTTTCACCAGAAATTATTGGATAAAATGTAATTAAGTAGTTCACGTATTACTGACAGTTGAAGTGGAAGATTCCCATATAAAAGGCGAGATCCGGCCTCGCACTGCGGCAATCATGCGGTTATAAGAATTTGGGTCTTGAAGTATACTCGTACTTGCTGTACGGTTCTCATAGGGAAATTATTTAAAATAGAGGATTTTCAAGCACTCCTTTGCACATTTAATGCATTACACACACACACACACACACACACACACACACACACACTTACGCACTCGTATCTCAGCGTGAGTGAGGAATTGATTTTGTAATTCCATATACTAAAAAAGGAGCCAAACCTTACCGAAGTGACATCGAACTGAAAAATATATTTCGGCTAAGTGGCTATAACGGTAATTGAGGTCTCGAAGAGTGTTTTCTGTGAAATACCTAAATAGTGAAGTACCAACTAAGGTGTACTCACCTAATTTAACTTTATATAACTAAATCTAATATAATATAGCCTAACCTAATTTGGACCTTTTTCCAATAGTAAAAATGTTTCTAAATTTTGTCCATGATTGTTTAATGTTTGAAGGTACCAAAACTGATACTTAAATCTGTGTATCTGTAATTTATCATGCATTCGACCGACCTTAATTATGTCAAGTTGCCATGCATTTACAAACACGTATATATATACGGTATATATATATATATATATGTGTGTGTGTGTGTGTGTGTGCCTCACGTCCTGCTATATGGTATATAATTGTAACAAAGAAGTTTCAGTGATTGTATAAAAATTAAATGAAAAAATCTTGACTAAAATCCCTGAAAACAGTTTTGAGTTTACTTTTATACTTTCTTGAAAGAAGTTACAGAGAAATATGAGAAAAGGGAATACAGTATTTAGTTTCATTTTTTTATAACTAAAAGTTAATAAAATTTGATTATAATATAGGATATACACTTATACAGTGTGTATATATATATATATATATATATATATATATATATATATATATTAGTGATGGATCGAATAACCGCAACCGCACTGCAACCGCACAAAAATTCACAACCGCAACCATAACCGCAACCGCCGTTCCATAAGTGCGGTTGCGGTTGTAAAAGCTTAGTTAATTTTAATTTTAGGTTAATTAGAAATATTTCTTTTTTTAAAAAGAAAATGATGGGTCTCCTTATGCGTGGAGCGGGAACGTTGTACAATGAGAGGCGTTGCCGCTTGAAAGGTGAAAATGCAGCAAAAATATTATTCTTGAAATTCACACTGCCTGTCATTAAGTTTGACATCAGTTTTTCAAATGAATAATAATCCATAACTTTCCATTGGGTGGAGGCTGGGGAAAGTGGTAGGTGGGATGAACAGTGCGATGGGTCCTCGTCCCTCATCCTGGTAACACACTTAGTGCAAAATATGGTTTTAATTAATTTGACCTATTCTTTCATAATAGCTATATAAGTTTAGAATATACTTCATTTAAATAGTATTTATTTAGTAAATACCTTATGTTGAACACAAGTTTTGCAACACACAAATAGCGGTAGCGGTGTATTGCAAAACTTGTGTTCAACATAAGGTATTTACTAAATAAATACTATTTAGTATATATTATGTACCAAGTGTGGCTAAATCGCACTATAGTGGCTAAATCCAGTTAATAATTACGCATTTTTCCTAGTATATGATAACCGCAACCGCAACCGCGGTTGGAAAAAATTCGACAACCGCAAACACAACCGCAACCGCGGTTGTGAAAAACCGACCACTCGATCCATCACTAATATATATATATATATATATATATATATATATATATATATATATATATATATGATACACACAGACCGTGCATGGAACAAGGAACTCTTCTGGGATAATTAAATCCACTATAGTCCAAATAAGTAATGGTAAATGACAAATACCATAGTTTTTCTTTTTCATGATGCAAGCCCGACGTGGGCAACGGGTCTCTCGCAAAGAGGTCCAATAAATATAGCTTCCCTCACCAGCTATCTGCAAAGCAGACAGGATCCAGCTTTGGGACATGGATCTAGGGTTTAAAGCAGCCTAGCCCCACTACATTTAGAACCTCAATATAAGTAAAAGACTCGTTGCATTCACGTCGGATTGAATAAATCAAAGAAAAAGGGGTAACTATTATATTTTTAGCCAAAACCAAAACTTAAACTTCAACTGGCAGAATTGAGCGTCCACTTTTCAAGGCACATAACATGTCCGTTTCATGTGTATCATAAAAAACTCAGGGAACCATTCTGAGTTCATTCCCATCATGAAACGGACATGTTATGTACCTTGAAAAGTGGACGCTCAATTCTGTCAGTTGAGGTTTAAGTTTTGGTTTTGGCTAAAAATATAATAGTTACCCTTTTTCTTTGATTTATTCAATCCGACGTGAATGCAACGAGTCTTTTACTTATATTGAGGTTCTAAATGTAGTGGGGCTAGGCTGCTTTAAACCCTAGATCCATGTCCCAAAGCTGGATCCTGTCTGCTTTGCAGATAGCTGGTGAGGGAAGCTATATTTATGGGACCTCTTTGCGAGAGACCCGTTGCCCACGTCGGGCTAGCATCATGAAAAAGAAAAACTATGGTATTTGTCATTTACCATTACTTATTCGGACTATAGTGGATTTAATTATCACAGAAGAGTTCCTTGTTCCATGCACTGTCTGTGTGTATCATAAAAAACTCAGGGGACCATTCTGAGTTCATTCCCATATATATATATATATATATATATATATATATATATATATATATATATATAGAGAGAGAGAGAGAGAGAAGAGAGAGCAAGCTTGACCTTCGTGAAATGAGGAATCATCGCGCAGAACATTTGAAAGGTTGAAAGGTATACACACACACACACATCCTGATATAGCATTATAGAGTGTATATTCGGTATAAAAGCATGCAGTGCAAGGTGTCGTGCCATTGCGTGCCATCGTATCGATGGTATGCAGTGCAAAATGTCGTACCATTGCGTGCCATCGTGTCGATGGCAAAGGAGAACACGTCAACAATACCGACGCAACATGGTCTCACGTTCCTTTCTTTCGAGTCATTCTGCGGCATCCGTTTCCGCGGCTTTTAAAGCGGAAACTCAGCCGAGGTCACCGAAAATACATTCCTCTCTTCCTTCGCGAAATAACTTGAACGCGACTTATAAAAATAGAAGAGTAAAAAATGAAAGCCAATAATAAAAAGGAATAATAAAAGAAGTAGCGCAAAAGTCACTCTTTCGCCGAAGGCAACGGAAACGCTTATAAAACCGCTACTGCATAATGGAAGGTTCAGACAATCATGTGGGAAAGGGATCAGACCTCATAAGAACTTTGACGCTCACTACGATAGCTTTCATTTTATAAATGTGTGTGTGTGTATGTGTGTGTGTGTGTGTGAGTGTGATGGGGGTCCATCCATACAGATGTGGATGGATATATCAATTTCTTCCTCAGTATTGAACTGAAAAATAGTAAAGCCACAATAAGTACCTACGCATAAACATTTTTTATTTATAATGACATACTTTAATTGCAGAATTATAAGCATAATTCATTAAAGTTAAGGTAATTTTGGTTGCTAGTCACACTATCAGTTTGACTAGGGAAACTCTTTCGTCTTTCTCTTTTATCTGGTACTTTTCCTTTTAGTTCTTGTCTTTCCAAATTTTTTGAATCTATCCTTAATAGGAAGATTCTTAAACACCTCTCTTCTCACAATCTTTTTTCAGATCGTCAGTGTGGGTTCTGCAAAGAACGCTCTAATGCCGAGCTTCTTGCATATCTCTCTGACTCTTATTCATCCTCCTTCGGGGATTTCGATAAAACTTTTGCGATTGCGCTAGACGTATCAAAAGCTTTTGATAGAGTGTGGCACAAATCTTTGATTTCGAAACTGCCTTCCTTCGGTTTCTATCCTTCTATCTGTGCTTTTATCTCTAATTTCCTTTCTGCCGATCTAGAGGTGCAGTTGTAAATGTCCACTGTTCTTCTCTTGAAGCTATTAACAGTTGTGTTCCTCAGGGTTCTGTCCTGTAACTGCCTCTTTTCTTTTTATTTAGCAATGATCAATTAAGTAGCACTTCCTGTCCTATCCACTCCTATGCCGATGATTCCACTCTTCACTTCTCCACCAGCTTCGCAAAGCTTCCTTCTCAACAGTCACTCCATGATTCACGTAGGACGGCTATGTATACCTGACCTCTGATCTTTCTGCCATCTGTGATTGGGGCAGAGAAAACCTTGTGGTTAATGCCTCAAAACCTCAGTTCCTCCATTTCATCTGTCTACTTGTCACACGACTAACCCATTAACTTCAACAATATACAACTCAATCCTTCTTCTTCTCTTAACATTCTTGGCGTTACCTCTTCTCGTGAGCTTTCCTGGAAAGATCACGTATACTCTCTTTCTAAAACTGCTTCTGAGAGATTTGGTGTGCTGTACCGGTTCCGCAGTTTCTTCAACCCCACTCAGTTGCTGTCTCTGACTCTGTCTTGTCCGCCCCTGCACGACTTATGCTTCCCATGTGTGGGATGGCTCAACCCACACAGCCTTATTGACTGGGTAGAATCGAAGGCTTTTCGTCTCATCAATTCCCCACTTCATATTCACTTTCTTCAATCTCTCTCTGTTCGACGCACTGTTGCCTCACTCTCTCTTTACTATCGCTATTATAATGGACATTGCTCTTCTGAACTTTCTAACTTCATGCCTCCTCCTTTAAAGAGAGAATGCAGTACCAGACATTCGACACATTCTCATTCCTTTTCTGTCCAACTCTCTAACGCAAGGGTTAGTCAGTATTTTCAATCTTTCATCTACTCAACCGGTGAACTTTAGAACAATCTTCCTCAATCCATCTTTTCCCCTGTCTATGACCTCCAATCTTTCAAACGCAGTGTCCACTGTCCAGTAGGGCGGAGTGAAAAACTCATTTTTCGAATTTCCAAATTGGCTAGTGTGGAAAATGTGTGGAGTAGTGAGGAAATAAGCTGGTATAAATTTAAAATCATAACATTAATATCGTCAGGTGCCACAATGACCTTCAATATTGAAAAAAATTGAAAAAAGCAGATTTTTACCAATAATTACAGAAGAGTCCACGATGCACAATAGACAAGAATTTATTCACACTTGTATAAAAATAGCTCAGTCAACCTTTAAAAAAGTTTCTATTCTCTAAAAACAGTTTTCTATAGTCAGCTCACTCAGCTGTCACGTGAGTACCTCGGTTCAGTGTAGCTGTCGCTCTCGTAGCAGGTGGGTGTTCTGTTGTTGGCGTTACTCAGATAGTCTAAACTATATTTCTTATATATTTTGCATTTCTGTATTGTGTTGACCTAAGTTTGCCATGTACTATTAACTGAAATTAACGTATAATTGATATTAGCTCTTTCTTTTTCAGATTTGTATACTTTCAAAATGTCTCGAGTTTGTGCAAAATCAACCAGGGCCTCAACTGAGTGCCCCATGTTTGGTATGGGGGAAGATTTGTGGCACAGGAATCTTCCTACATACGAAGGAGTTTTTAAATATTACTTGTTTGTAAGAAACGATTTGAAACAGAATACTAATAAAGATCCTTCAATATCTCAAATATTAGAACAAGTTGTTGATAAATTGAAAACAATTTGGGAAAGTGCTTCCGTCCAATTCTGTCAGACAGGCGAATTGAAACAATGTTCAGAAGCTACCACGAAAAGTATCGTGTCATTATGAAGCCATACCAAAGCAGAAAAAATTCTGAAGCTTACAAAGCAAAGATTGATATGTTCAAAAAAGAAGCACACACGAAACTTTTGACATTGCAGCGTGCAAGTGCAAAGTACTAACACAATGTTCTTGTCCCAAAGAAAAAACGGTTCCAAAGGAAGAAGTGACGTTCCTCTTAGATCAAAGGAGTGAAAGAAAACTGTTTATTGATAGAGTAGATATTACACTCTCAAAGAAAAAAGCATCTACGTTGCTAAGAAAGCAAAAAGAAGCTGTGAGGCTCACCAAAGAATCTTCACATGAGAAATTGCAGGATACAAATGTTGAATTATCATCATCGACATCAAATAGTGAAAGTGAATCTGGCGAAATATCAGACGATACATTTCCAGAGCCAGTTAGCTCGAAGAGAAAGCTCGAACAACCTGAAGAACAATTATTCAAGTAAAGGAAAACTACAAATCTACCTTCAGTGGCTACTGCTTGTGACAGGACTGCAGTTTCAGATCGAGCTGCAGCATTCATTGTTAGTGCAGTATTGCAAGATATTGGAGAAGTTTCTATGACAATACATCTGAAGTAGTGGAGAGGAGTAAAATCAGAAGAGAAAGACAAAAGAAGAGATCAGAAATTATGAAAGATCAAAATCAGGTCCCAATCAGAGGAATCTATTTTGATGGTCGAAAAGATTCTACACTCTTCCAAGAAAAAAAAGAGTCCAAAGTATATCAGAAGATGGTAACAGAACATATCACTTTAGTGAGAGAACCTGGTTCAGATTATTTGGGCCATTATTCTGTGAATTCTGGATCAGCTGAAGAAATATGTAAAGGAATGTTTGAGTACATATATTGGAAATAATGACATGAACCTGGAAAACCTTGTTGCCATTGGATGCGATGGTGCAGCAGTCAACACTGGAGAAAAGGGAGGCGTTATAAGGCTTATAGAATTGAAGCTGAAGAAGCCAGTTCAACATTTAGTGTGCCAGCTCCATGCCAATGAATTGCCATTACGCCATTTAGTTGCAAAGCTGGATGGAAAAACATCTGGCCCCCGCGGATTCACCGGTCCTATTGGCAGGGAATTAGAGAACTGTGAGAGTCTTCCTATTGTCGAGTTTGAAAGGATTGATGCTGAGGAACCAACTGTAGACTGTGAAGATCTTAGCACCGACCAAAAATATCTAATTGATATTCATCAGGCCATAACAAAGGGATATTGCTCTCCAGATCTTGCTCATCGTAGTCCAAGCAAAATGGCACATTCACGATGGCTGACTACAGCAAATCGTTTGCTTCGTCTATACGTTTCAACTGTAAGTCCATCTGAGAACCTCATGAACATTGTTTCTTTTATAATGAAGGTCTACATCCCAATGTGGTTTTCTATTAAGCAAAGTACGTCTTTTGTCAATGGCTCAAAACATGTTTTCAAAACTATTGAACTAACAAGAACACTGAATGACGAAGTAAAGGATATTGTAAACCCTGTCATACAAAGAAATGCATTTTTTGCAAATCCAGAAAATATTCTAGCATCAATGATTCATGATGACCGCAGCGCCATAAGAGAATTAGCGTGGAGGCGAATATAGAAAGCAAGGCAAACAAACAAGGAAAAAGTTGTGAGGCGTTTCACAGTACCTGTTATTCAATTTGAAGCTACTGATTATACTGATTTAATTAATTGGCAAAAATGCATTGTCACTGAACCACCTGTGACAAGACACCTGACAGAAAATGAGATTGAAGAATTCATAGAAAACAAGAGTACCCCTCCATTCGAGAAATTCCCTTGTCATACACAAGTAGTAGAAAGAATGGTAAAATTAGTGACTGAAGCATCATCAAAAGTATTTGGATTGAACGCGCGAGATGGCTTCATAAGATCAACACTTCAGTCACGTAAAAAAATGCCATCATTCGAAAGTAAAGCTGAATATAAAGTTTAAATAAAACGTTAATAGAAAAAAACATGCGCAAGGATGGGTGGTTGGGAGGGCATGGGTGGAGCTCGACACGCAGCCACCTCCTCGTGGTGAGTTCTGGATTATTTAGATCATTAATCAAAAGAACATTGATCTAAATAAACTAAGAGCTGCGTAATTCAGTAACTATTTTGGTAATTGGAAGACTTAATATATAATAATAACAAGTAAGTTTCAGTTATTGTACTAATGCAGAATATAAGAAAATCATTATATTTCACTTTTTTCGACGGCTTTGTGGCACCTGAAGATATAATTTCGCAGGACTAATATTTATGCACAGTCATTATCTATAGCACTCACATATGTTTCGCACTAGCCATATTTGAATTTCGAAAAGAAGTTTAAAAACCTCATTTTCGATCCGCCCTACTGTCCAGACACCTCGGAAACCTTGGATCTTGATTTTGACCCTTTTTTTGCTCTATTGAGGAGGGGGGAGGGGTGCCGCTTTTGCGGGTATTCACCCCTGGCCCCTCCTTCTTGCATAAAATTAGGTAACATACAAATGTCCCGTATCCCCAGGAAGTGGGGGTTGGGGGCTCGAGCCAGGGCTACCTTAACTAGAGTCAATTAAGTGGGGCGACCATCCCGCCTCCTCGCCGTGATGTAAGACACAGAAAAGAACCTCCATTTCTGATGTTCGAATCCACGACTCAGAGGAGTCTCAGCACTGCCGAGCGGCGCCCTGATTGATCGAGACACAAGACTGACTCTCTCTCTCTCTCTCTCTCTCTCTCTCTCTCTCTATATATATATATATATATATATATAACAAAATTTCCTCCACTAGGATTCGAACCCGGCGCCTCTTGAGTAGAGGTCGCGAACGTTACCACCACACTACAAATCCAATTGAGGATGGCCCGGGTTCAGATCCCGGTGGAGAAATTTTGTTTCATACAAAAAGTAATGAGTGTTCATGCGTGTTATCGTGTTATTCCACACACACTTACACATGCTGAGGTTTTGAATGTAGTTGTCTAGGTTAACCTTAAACCCTAAACCCTGTCCCAAAGCTGGGTCCAATCTGCTTAGTAGATAGCTGGTGAGGGAAGCTATATTTTGGGACCTTTTTGCTATTGACCCATTGCTCACGTTGGGCTTTAAAAGTGAGAATATTTTGGTATAAATAAGTTTAAATGTAAGTATTGGAAGAGTGAACTGTGACTAGAACAAAGGTAAATCGAAGATAGATCAAATAGTTCGTTTATTCACAAGAAGGAGTTCCTCTGAAATTTAGAAAACAACACAAAGTACACTTTTAGGGATTAAAGAAAACCTTTTATATACAGTATATCTCTCTTTTTAAATAGTTCCATTTTACTAAATGTTCTCTTTAATACTCTAGAGTCTAGAGTACATTCAGAATATATTTTAGGCTCAATTGTACTCTCTTTTTTTAGCTCTTTCGTTACTGCATGTACGGGTGGAACGTATGTCCCACAGATGGCGTTTCCTTTACGCCCATTCAAATGCGAGCGTGAAAATTAAGATCGTACAGCGTACGCAGTTAGTCTGTGGTGATCATTCGTACGTCGTACGTAGTTAAGTCTTAAAAGGTTAAAGCAGACACAATAGAAGGGACTTCAGTATACGAACATGTGGGAACATTTGGTTGGTTATTGCAGCGAATTGGTGAACATTTGAGATGAAAGAAACACAACGTCACTATGAAATGGACGTTTTCTGCTCAAATTCTTATAGCCCCGTGTTCCTTATTTATTTTTCTGTTCAACTCATTGGAACGAAACAGCTTTTCTCTGTTCACATTTCTCATATATATATATATATATTTCTCATTTCTCATATATATATATATATATATATATATATATATATATATATACATATACATACTAAAGTGCCCTCTACGCACTAAAATCTTCCCTGGTTCTCCCTTAATGTGTATACTAAATTTGGTGCAGATTACCTAGCCGTTTAGGGCGCTCCCTCCCATTAACTCCCTTGGGGCGGGTGTGTTACTAAAACCTTCCCTTGTTCTCTTTTAATGTGCACACTAAATTTGGTGCAGATTACTCTAGCCCATTGTTTCTCAGCCGGATTTTCCCCACAACCCCTGTGTCAGGGTCTCAGGTCGGCGCGACCCCTTATCATCCTACAGGGTAAACATATTCACGAAGCGGGGTTTTATTTGTTTGTTTTTTGCGCACAAATCACTACTACAGCAGTAAACGAACTACGACCCACCGTTTGAGAAACACTGCTCTTCAGGTGATTAATAACAGGATTTCAATAGCGCATTCAATCCAGATGAAAAGATAGAAATAAAATTTTAACTTTCAATATTGAATTATTTTTTAAAAATTATTAATTATTTTTCGAAGATTATAATTCACTATTAATTAAGAATTCAAATGAATGAAAGATAAAAGAGATGAAATATTTTTATTACTAATAAAATTACATCCATAAAATGATAAAACACACACACACACACACACACACACACACATATATATATATATATATATATATATATACTGTATATATATATATATTATTTGTGTCCTAACATGGTAAAAAAGTTAGTTATGATTTCATTTATTTAATTCGAAACTACAGGGTGTTCATAAAAATGTTGTAAAGCGGTTTATGTGAGGTTTTATTTTTGTATTTCTGTATAAATTTGGTTTGAGTTGTGCATTCGTGATTGCTGAGATATAATAAAAACGTAGAATCTTACGTAAACATTATAAATGATCTGAACTAATCCTTGTATTGAAATTTTAGTATATTCACTAATTTATTTATAATATGGTTAGCTTTTTTTATGGTTAATTTAATTAAGGTTGACCAAATTCCATTCTTTAGGTCTAGTTGAGACTACACCCTTATACCACGCGATATAAATTCTCTTGAAATCACACTCGAGCTTAAAAGCTTCGCTGAATCATTTATATGACTTCTTTTACAGGCAAATAACTGAGAAAAACAGAGCAAATGAAAGCTAATCTAATTATCACATGCTGGAATTACGACTCGCAGCTCCTGAAGAATGACCAATTCGGGTTTAGCCTTTTATTAATCTTATATACGAAAGTGAGTGAAACACTAAAATGCTCTGAGATTGTGAAGAAAAATAAATGGAATCAGCTTTTAAGTTTGACATTCATGAAATATGTAGAGGAATTTAACATAAAGAGGAATTTAACTCATTTAGCTTTCCATATTTTCAGGTTTATTTTAGTGTAACTGCAACACAATAACTTCCGTCTCTCTCTCTCTCTCTCCAAACACACACACACACACACACACACACACACATATATAATATATATATATATATATATATATATATATATACACCTCGTTAACCTCGTTAGGGTTCCGTGCGTCGGTCTTTCTTCACACGAAGGTCAAGCTGGTGGCCCCGCCTCTAGGCCTGGCTCGGTGGAGGAGCGCGTTGCTCTCTTGCGCTCTCCATCGTGCATAGCCAGGTACACCCGGCTCATCTGGTACCGTCCTGAGCCAGGCATCTAGTCTTCTCTTGATGACTTCAACTTTGACCCCTGTAGCGTTTTGAGGTCTTTTGGAAGATGGTTGAAAATTCTTGGCCCCCTGACAACCAAGCTATTTTCCGATTTGAGGATGTCCCTTGTCGGCCCTTTAATTTGGGAACACTACACATTCTGCCTTTCCTATTTTCCAGCGTTGTTGGGATGGTAATTGGGTTTAGTATGAGGATTGATACCAGTTTTTCGATAATTTTCCATATGTACATTATGGTATACCTCTCTCTTCTTCTTTCAGGGAGTACAGATTTAGTTTACGTAGTCTTTCCCAGTAGTTGAGTTCTTTGCAGCCATCAATCTTGGCTGTGAAATATCCCTGCGTTCCTTCTAGTTTATTAATTGCTTCCTTTTTATATGGGGACGTCAGAACTGAGCAGTGTTCTCAGCAGAGGAATCATTACTGTCTTCTCCCTCCTTTTGAACGTTCTTAGTACCTGTCTCGCGACTCTTTTTGTTTTGTTTATTGCTATCTGATTTTGTGTTTCGAATTTGGCATCATCGGTTATTATTACCCCTAAGTCGACCGTTTTCGTGCTTCTCTGCATTTCCTGTCAATCTGGAGCATAATATGCAGTCTAAGTTCCTCATTTCTACCATATCTTAAGAGCTGAAATTTCTCGGTGTTAAATGTCATATTGTTGTCTTCTGACCTTGTGTATATTTTGTTCATGTCCCTCTGCAGGGCCTCCACTTCATTTGCATTGCTGATTTTTCTGCTGATCTTTGTACCGTCCGCAAATGATGTTACTATACTGTTGCTATTTACTACACTGTCTATGTCTATTAGCATGATAATGAACAGGAGTGGGGCCAGCACTGTACCTTGTGGTACTGAGCTGCGTACTTCTGATTCTGATGATGATACACCTTCAATTTTAACGACATGTAGTCGTTTTCTGAGGAAGTTGTAGATCCATTGTCTCACTTTGCCTGTTATTCCCATATGTTTCGTTTTATGTGCTTTAGCAAAATCCGTGTATATGACATCATAGTTTTCATTGCCTTCAAGTGCATGTGCATCTAAGATATTGTTACAGTGCTATATAAGTTGTGATAGGCATGATCTTCCTGATCGGAATCCGTGCTGATATATATATATATATATATATATATATATATATATAATAATTTCTTACAGTATCAATAGAGGTATAATAATAATCTAAACTAAAATATCGACCTAGGATAATGGGAGAAACTAAAGAAAAACCTTGATAAAGAGTTGAAAGAGTAATATGAGTGTCAAGATAAATCGTAATACCTCCGTTCACTGCCCTTATTTGTCAGTTTTTATACGGTTTACAAAGAAAAAACCTTGATTAAATTAGACGTGAGATCCCAGGAAAGCTTCGAACACAGTGTTTGGCCCATAAAGCGAGAGGCAGCTGAGATATGAACACATAAAAATTAAGTAAAAGGTAAATAAGCCTATAATTAACAAAGGTTCGGATTAACTCTTACACGAAATTGAACATTCTTTTTCGTTAAAATGACCGAAGGACAATTTTCTAATAAAGAAATATATATATATGATGCACAACGGAAGATTAATCGCTTTCCATTTTTCTTTGTGAGTGTGCATCATTTATGTATGTCACGTTCACATTTAATTCTGAAATTTATCATATATATATATATATATATATATATATATACACACACACACACACACAGTATATATATATATATATATATATATATATATATATATGTATGGAGAGAGAGAGAGAGAGAGAGCTGTGTATTGCAGTAAAAACAATACATTGTTCCCTTAATGATGTAATTCACAAATTATAAGAAATTCTATGTTTAAAACTTCCCCCATTATTACGGCCATAAAGCGGCTCGAAGCAACTCCCTCCCGTATTAAAGGAAGACGTAAAGAAAGCCAAGCACTGATTAAGAACCAGTTAGGAAATAAAAACTGAATTATCTCTTTTTTTAAATGCACTTTCTCAGGTCGTAAAAATATGCTTAAATTAACCCTTGTATCATACTGCATTATTGTGTCACAGCTGGCAAAATGCACTCACAAAACTAATATATGAGTATATGATCCCCTGAGGTTTTTTCATGATACACACAGACCTTGCATGGAACAAGGAACTCTTCTGGGAAAATTAAATCTGCTATAGTCCGAATAAGTAAAGGTAAATGACAACCACTATAGTTTTTTCTTTTTCATGATGTTAGCCCGACCTGGGCAACGGATCCTATCTGCAAAGCAGATAGGATCCAGCTTTGGGACAGGATCTAGGGGGTTAAGAGCCTGTCCCAAAGCTGGATCCTAACTGCTTTTCAGATAGCTGGTGAGGGAAGCTATATTTTTGGGGCCTCTTTGCGAGTGACCCGTTGCCCACGTCGGGCTAACATCATGAAAAAGCAAAAACTATAGTGTTTGTTTGTCATTTATCATTACTTATTCGGACTATAGCAGATTTAATTTTCCCAGAAGAGTTCCTTGTTCCATGCACGGTTTGTATATATATATATATATATATATATATATATATATATACACAAACTCAGAATGGTCCCCTGAGAAACTTATATGTTAAACACAGACCGTGCATGGAACAAGGAACTCTTCTGGGAAAATTAAATCCACTATAGTCCGAATAAGTAATGGTAAATGACAAATACCATAGTTTTTCTTTTTCATGATGCTAGCCCGACGTGGGCAACGGGTCTCTCGCAAAGAGATCCCATAAATATAGCTTCCCTCACCAGCTATCTGCAAAGCAGACAGGATCCAGCTTTGGGACATGGACCTATGATTTAAAGCAAGCCTAGTCCCTACATTCAGAACCTCTATATAAGTAAAAGACTCGTTGCATTCTCGTCGGATTGAATAAATCAAAGGAAAAGGGGGTAACTATTGTATTTTTAGCCAAAAAAAAACCAAAACTTAAACCTCAACCGGGACATTGAGCGTCCACTTTTCAAGGCACGTAACACGTCCGTTTAATATAAGTCCGTTTAATATAAGTTTCTCAGGGGACCATTCTGAGTTTGTGTATATTAAACGGACGTGTTACGTGCCTTGAAAAGTGGACGCTCAATGTCCCGGTTGAGGTTTAAGTTTGTTTTTTTTTTGGCTAAAAATACAATAGTTACCCCCTTTTTCTTTGATTTATTCAATCCGACGTGAATGCAACGAGTCTTTTATTTATATAGAGGTTCTGAATGTAGGGATTAGGCTTGCTTTAAACCCTAGGTCCATGTCCCAAAGCTGGATCCTGTCTGCTTTGCAAATAGCTGGTGAGGGAAGCTATATTTATGGGATCTCTTTGCGAGAGACCCGTTGCCCACGTCGGGCTAGCATCATGAAAAAGAAAAACTATGGTATTTGTCATTTACCATTACTTATTCGGACTATAGTGGATTTAATTTTCCCAGAAGAGTTCCTTGTTCCATGCACGGTCTGTGTTTAACTTATAAGTTTCTCAGGGGACCATTCTAATTTTGTGTATATTAAACGGACGTGTTACGTGCCTTGAAAAGTGGACGCTCAATATCCCGGTTGAGGTTTAAGTTTTTGTTTTTTTTGGCTAAAAATACAATAGTTACCCCCTTTTTCTTTGATTTATTCAATCCGACATGAATGCAACGAGTCTTTTACTTATATAGAGGTTCTGAATGTAGGGACTAGGCTTGCTTTAAACCCTAGGTCCATGTCCCAAAGCTGGATCCTGTCTGCTTTGCAGATAGCTGGTGAGGGAAGCTATATTTATGGGATCTCTTTGCGAGAGACCCGTTGCCCACGTCGGGCTAGCATCATGAAAAAGAAAAACTATGGTATTTGTCATTTACCATTACTTATTCGGACTATAGTGGATTTAATTTTCCCAGAAGAGTTCCTTGTTCCATGCACGGTCTGTGTTTAACATATATATATATATATATTATATAGAGTGGACCTAGTTTTAACCGTTTAAGGTGATAATGATTTAATTGTATGCAATGATTAATTGATGCAATGACTGATTGCTTATTAATGAAAGGCTATTTGAGTAGATCCACCATACTATTGGAAGTGACAGGTATGGCAGCGAGGTCACCAGCTTGGTTTACACCCAAGCAAATTAATATTAAGGTCATAAAAGACACCTTAGTTTTGTATTTTATTATGAAAATAAAGCCGTTATTTATTCACTGTGATATAACAAAGAATTGACAGTAATGAATTGATAGTTTTACGTTATGCTTATGACATAGACTTAGCTAATAAGATGAAATGTTAATAGCTTAATTGACACATGATAAGTAATGTACTCCTTGATGGTATGTAAATGGCATGCGACATGGAACATTGAATGGGCCTAGTAAATGATATAAAGAATGCACGTGCGTTTGGTACATTGAATAGAATACGTGACACTGATTAAGTAGGCTAAATGATTGCATGGATGCACATAGAATAACTGATGCGGCCTAATAATAATGGATTGAAATGCTTGACAATGATTACACAAAATATCGTTTATATATAAGACCATTATGTGATGTTAAGTGATTACGTCAAGAGAATATTTAGTTAGCAGACAAATATATGAATTGAACATAATAACGGATGATACGCGGAATTACGGTATTGAAATGACAGCTTGAATTGGAGAACTGGCCTACTGCGTTCTTTCGCGAGAGTCAGTTGGAACGCTTGATTACACACTTTGGGAGTATAGCCTACCGTTCGGCGGTAGGCTAATGTAGGCTTCACAAGAGTACTTAGAATAGGAGGTACTTATCTTAGGATGATGTAACCCTGTTGAAGGCGGGTTGAAGACGAACCTATTAACGTAGATTCGAGTTGTCGTTGTCCGTTAAGCCTCTCGAGATGATGGATGTAGACTTCGTGGAGGCCTGAGGTGATGTTACTTCTCGAGGTGCAGGCTGGCCTTATGATCTTGCAGGCGTAGGCCTGTGGTGCTGAATATATCTCGAGGAATGTGGAGAAACTTGAAGGCCGACCCGGCAAACCGCAGGCCCGAAGCGATTCCGGTTGGGCCTCGAAGGATTGCTTCTGCAGGCGGTCTGTAGATCTTACTTGATGATAAATTGTAGGCCTTGAAGAAAGTAGCAGGCCGCGCCCCCGGCAAGGGGGTCGGAAGGCGGTTGGCGGACGTGTTGCTCACGTTCGATAATGTGAGTACGAGTGAGTGAGGGTGAGTGTGAGTGGAAGCTCGCTTTTATACGTAGTTCCTGTGACGTAGGACTTCGCGCCAAATCTTAAGACGCCTTCTCCGCGCGTCCTTTCGTTGATAAGGGCTTACGTTCGCGCCTTTTGGGAAGAAACAGACTCTCCATTGTTTGCCCACGTGTGTTTTCAAAGACTGTTTGATGATAGCGTGGAAGTAAAGGATTTCTGTCTATTTGTTGGTCTATTTCTTGTCGATCCGCTACATATATATAGGGTAGGAGAAAAGTCTTTAAGGTTTTTATTCATACAATAATTTGTTAATAATAAATAAATTCCAGTGATATCACTGCAGTGTATACGATACTTTTCAAAGCCACTATAGAAGGCCAGGGATGACCCTGGGCTTAAACAGGAAGGCCCTAGGCACCAGCCCCAGTCAGCGCCATGTCAGTAAGGATGGAATAGAGCAATGAAGAAAAAGTGTATCTTGTATCGTGGGCTATTTCTTAGAATAATTGTGAAGAAATTTTGCGTTTATTTCAACAAAAATATAATAATCACCACCAAATGCAACGACTTTGGTTTGGTTAGCTTCCGCCCGAATTGTTCATCCAGGGTACCCATTTATCTACCAACCACTTTTTTATTGTGTGGTAAGATGAACAGCTGGGTTTTGCTGCGCGCTGGCTGCCGTCACCGGCTTTCGATCCCTGGGCCGATGGATTTGTAGTCAGCGACGCTAACTACTACACCACCGAGGCGCATAATCGATACTGGAAGCTCAAATTTTTGGAAACAGGGAGCCTCGTAAGAGATCGTCCAAGAAGCTCAAGGTCAGTCAAGGCGACAGGAGACAACAACAAAGAAAATGTCCTCGCCACTTTTCAAGTCGATCCAACAACTTCAACGAGAAAAATCGCACAGGAATTGGTATTTCCAAATTTTCAGTAGCAAAAAATATTGGAATCACAGAGGTACCACGATTACAAACCTATTTACTCTCAATTCATGTACGACGATGATTCTGATAGACGGCTGCAGTTTGCTGAAACAATGAGACAAAAGTTCAACAGTGATCCAGATTTCGTTCGAAAGATCAAATTTTCAGTTGAATGTGTCTTCGGTTTGACAAGTAAAGGAAACAAACACAATGTTCACTACTGGGGAAAAAAAATCCCAAAACCCGATTGGGAAAACCCGTTAAAACGGCTACACTAACAGTTTGGGCGTGTATTGGTTATTCAGGACTCGTTTCCTTTGACATATCGAGAGATACGATGGATGGGAAACGCTATTGCCAAGTATTGAGAGACAAGGTTTAGTCACAATTTACTAATGACGTTGGCAGGAATTGGCTTTATTAACATGATAGAGCGCCACCACATTACTCTGCAGCTGCCCGTCATATTCTGGATAAGAACCTTGAAGGAAGATGGGTTGGACGGTGAGGTCGCATCGATTGTCCAGCCATATCACCTAATTATCCACATGTGATTTCTGGCTTTGGGCTTATTTGCGTGACAAACTCTAAATTCCTGGTTTCATCTATCCAAATGTGAATGCCCTTGGTCGCAGAATAGATGAAGAACTGAAAAGGATCCCACTAGATATGTTCAGAAGAACAATGAAGAGTTTGATAGAGAGAATCGACAAATGTATCGTAGCGGATGAAGAACTCTTTGAAGATTAAATTACAATTTAACAAAATATTTCTATGAATAAAATTTTTATAGACTTTTTGTTTGATTTCTTTCATCATTTGAACATATGAAAATAAAAACCCACTCTAATAGACAGAATTTATTTCCACAACAGTTTCGACGCCCACTGACATCCTCCTCGGGTGGATACAGAAAAACGAATGAATCAAAACAAGAGGGAAAAACTGTTGTGGAAATAAACTCTGTCTATTAGAGTGGGTTTTTATTTTCATATTTTGACCTTCACGTAGAAAAAAGTGAAGTTTTTTGCAGTTATCATTTGAACACTTATCTGTATAATGTTGTTAACTAAACAGTTGTATGTTTAAAATCCTTAAAGACTTTTCTCCCACCCTGTATATACGAGGGTACTTCAATAAGTATCCGCACTTTTTATTTTAGTGATAATATAGTATATATAACATATACTTGTAATATATAATATATACTCGTACTGTATGTGGCCAGAAGGTATGAAAGGAGCTGAAATTCACACGCGTTTATGTGCTCAGTATGGGAATAATGCGTTACCACGGCGAAGTGTGTACGAGTGGATTCAAATGTTCAAGGAAGGGCGGAGATGTGTGACAGATGGTTAGCGCTCAGGACGACCGTCAACATCAACCAGTGGTGACAAGCAGGAAGAAGCCAGAGCCATGATTTTCGATGACAGAAGATTAACAATAAAAGAAATTGCATCTTCATTGGACATCAGTCAAGGGTCAGCCTATTCGATGGTTCATGATATTCTTGGCTTTCACAAGGTTTGTGCAAGATGGGTGCCCAAACAGTTGACAGAAGAGCACAAGCGTAATCGTATGGACGTCTGCTCTCGTCTTTTGATGCGGTATCATAATGAAGGTGAAAACTTTTTGGAGCGCATTATCACTGGAGATGAAATCTGGATCTATCACTATGAACCAGAAAGCAAACGACAGAGCATGCAATGGAAGCATCCAACATCTCCCGTTGCAAGGAAGTTCAAAGCGCAGCCGCCAGCAGGTAAAGTTATGCTAACACTGTTTTGGGATACACGAGGCCCTATCCTTGAACATTATCTAGAGCGTGGAACTACAGTAACAAGTGCATCGTATTCTGACATACTTCGGAATGAGTTAAAGCAAGCAATTCGCACAAAACGGAGAGGGAGATTGTCGGAAGGTGTTATTCTGTTACACGACAATGCGCGCCCTCATACCGCTGCGCAGACCAGAAAATGCCTTCAAGAACTTAAATTTGAAGTTCTCGACCATCCAGCCTACAGTCCATACCTTGCACCTTCGGATTTTTACCTGTTTGGACCACTAAAAGACGCTTTGAGAGGTCAGCGATTCCAAGGCGATGATGACCTGAAGGAGGCGGTGCATGACTGGCTATGCACACAGCCAAAAACATTCTTTTGTGATGGCATTAGGAAGCTTGTAGATCGCTGGACTAAGTGTATTGAAAAACAGGGAGACTATGTTGAGAAGTGATGTGCTTATAATCTATCAGATGTGAAAATAAAATTGTGAAAATAAAAAGTGCAGATACTTATTGAATTGCCCTCGTAATAAAGTAGTGTACCATTTGTAATCAAGAAGATACCCATTTATATATATATATATATATAATATATATATATACACACACACACGAGGGTAATTCAATAAGTATCCGCACTTTTTATTTTCACAATTTTATTTCTACATCTGATAGATTAATTATAAACACATTACTTCTCAACATAATCTCCCTGTTTGTCAATACACTTAGTCAGCGATCTACAAGCTTCCTAATGCCATCACAAAAGAATGTTTTAGGCTGTGTGAGTAGCCAGTCATGCACCGCCTCCTTCAGGTCATCATCGCCTTGGAATCGCTGACCTCTCAAAGCGTCTTTTAGTGGTCCAAACAGGTAAAAATCCGAAGGTGCCAGGTCTGGACTGTAGGTTGGATGGTCGAGAACTTCAAATTTAAATTCTTGAAGGCATTTTCTAGTCTTTGCAGCGGTATGAGGGCGCTCATTGTCGTGTAACAGAATAACACCTTCCGACAATCTCCCTCTCCGTTTTGTGCGAATTGCTTGCTTTAACTCATTCCGAAGTATGTCAGAATACGAATAATAATAATGATAACCTTGAACATTATCTAGAGCGTGGAACTACAGTAACAGGTGCATCGTATTCTGACATGCTACAGACCACCAAACACCACAAAAAGTTAATTCCAATTTGCTACAAATGAAATAGAAAACATGTTACAATTACTTGACACTCCAGCAACAAATGTTTTAATCTGTGGAGATTTTAATTTCCCATTCATAACATGGACGAAAAATGACGAAGTTATATGTGTTGAGAAGTGTCATGGTAACATTACAAAAGAGGATAGAACACAAGTCGTAATGCTATTAGATGTTGTGGAACATTATGCCCTTACCCAGGAAATCTGTGAAGCCATTAGAGAAGAGAACGTTTTGGATTTAATTTTCGCAAATAACAATGAGATAATAATAAATAAAAAGGTAACCTACACAAATTTCTACGACCATAACTTAATCGATAGGCAACTGAAGTTAGCAACCAGAGGTCTGAAAACGCATCTCAGAGAGTCAGAAGGAATATTTGAAGGTTTAAATGTAAATTCAAAGAAAGTAAATTGGGAAAGTGTGTATAAAAATTTAAAGAAAGTAAATTGGGAATTGTTACTTCACGAGAAGACTCCAGAAGAAATACTATGTATAATAAAAACTGAAACTAACCTTATATTACTGAAACATGTTCCAGAGAGACAAAAAAAAAAAGAAAACGTAGCAAGCTCGAAAGAAAAAGCAGGACACCATATAAACAACAGAAACAAACCGTAAAACATCCCCACAGATGCAGAACTGATGCAAGGAGAGTCAAATTAGAGAGAAAACTATGCGAAATAGAAATGGACCTTATACAAAAATTTATACATAAGGCAAACGAGGAGGTAAACAAGGTAGCATAAAAATAAAAAAATGACCCAAAATACTTCTAGTCGTTTGCGAAAAGAAAAATGCAGTGTAAATAGAGTATTGGTCCATTGATAGACGGGGGGGGGGGGCGAATACACAACTGACCCAGGAAAAATGAGCGAACTGCTTAAGGACCAATTTAACTCTGTGTTTAGCAACCGAAAAATGAGTTGTTCGACATTCCGAACATTGAAGCCAGACAAAGGACTTTTACGTCTAAGGTAGAGGAAACGAAAGGTGAAGACTACTGGTCTTGACTACAATCCCTGAAACTCCTCTCTGCAAAGAAGACATGAGCGGTACACAATAATATACTTATGGAAATCCCGGTGGGTTTTGTCTCTAACTTTAGAAATGAAATGGAAACGAAATGGAATGAGAGAAGAGGCAGATTTTGTATTGTCCCACCTGCGGTGGGAGAAGAGGCCATGAAAACGAGAATGGAAAATACCCTCAGAATACGAGGCCCAAAGCTTTTTAATGTCCTGCCAAAGGAAGTGAGGAACCTCAAGCACACTGAACTGAAGAATTTCAAGAACCAGCTGGACAGATTCCTCTGCAAATTCCGTGACCAGCCACGCGTGGCTGGCTACGAAGGCAATTCCCTCCTTCACAAAATCCTCCGCCACCAAATGAGGCGGGATGCTGCAGAGGGGTCGACCGCAGGTCGCTCCTAAACCGTCGTTCAAACTCTCATAAAGTCAAGACTCATAAAGTCATATATATATATATATATATTAGTGATGTAGGTCACATCCGCATCCGCATCCGCATCCGCATCCGCATCCGCGGAACATCCGCACATTTTCTCGCATCCGCATCCGCACCCGCATCCGCACTTTGGACTGCGGATGTCGTGCGGATGTGGACCGTTGAGATAAAATGTCATTAATAAGCGGAAATTATCAAATTCTACTATATTAATAGAACTAGTTCATTGTGCGCAAAAGTGATGCAAGCGACAAGACGAGAGGCTGTTCTTGTATGAAGTTACTCTCTTGCAACCTACTTAGATCCACGTTACAAAGCTGTTATTTTCACCTAGTACATTAGAACGAGTTAAATCATCACTTGGCAAAGCAGTTGAAGAGCTTCAATCTCTTGAATCTGTCGCTTCGCCACCCACCAAAAGAATAAAAGTTTCAGTGACAGAACCAACACCTTCAACAAGCAAATCTATCACAGAATCTGTCTCTCAGTTTCTTGAGTCAAGCAGCAATGACGAGACCTACGCGATGTCAAAAGATGTAGTAAAAATGATCGAGAGCTATCACCAAGAAAAACGCCTGGCTGCATGTGACAATCCTATTAGTTGGTGGAAAAATACGCAGAATATCTATCCATACTTGAGTAAACTTGCAAGGAAACATTTAGCCTGTCCTCCAACAAACGTACCAAGCGAGAGATTATTTAGCAGTGCTGGATTAATATATGATGAAAAGAGAAACAGACTGGCAGCAGAAAAGGCAGAAAAATTAATGTTCCTTAAGCATAACCTTCCTATAATTAAGTTTGAACATTAAACGATGAACATCTTAGTTTACTTTATTTTAATTACTCATTTATAAATATGCCTAATAAAACTTTAAACTTAATATAAATAGTTATCAAGCTAATTAAAAATCTCTTTCTATAAGGGTGGAGATTGGGGAAAGAGGTCGGTGGGGTGCATTTGAGTTGGGTTCACGTCCCGCATCCTGGTAACACAATTATGGTTTCTAATTGTGGCTGAAACTCAACAAAATATAACGAATTTATTTGCAGACGAATTCACTAATTGATTTCTATATTAGTTAGATGCTTGATATTATTTAATATGTTCAGAGAAAAGTACAGCAATTATTGTACAATTAATCAATTATACTACATTATAGCTACAGCTCTCTCTATATAATAACTTATTATATACGTTAAACACAACAAATCTCGAATATATCCTAAAAAATAACGAAAATGTAGACATCCGCATCCGCATCCGCGGATGTTGAAATCAAACATCCTCATCCGCATCCGCATCCGCGGATGTGAAAAAAATTACATCCGCTACATCACTAATATATATATATATATATATATATATAAAAAATATTATATATATATATATATATATATATATATATATATATATATATATTATATATATATATATATATATATATATATATATATATATATATATATATATATATATATATGTGTGTGTGTGTGATGCAAATCCACAAGGAAAAGGAAAACTTATTCCAAGGTCTTTCGTGTATTCAGAAGTCCACCTCGTCAGAAGTACACCTCTCTGACGAGGTGTACTTCTGAATACACGAAAGGCCTTGGAATCATTTTTACTTTTCCTTGCGAGTTTGCATCATTCATTCATTTCAGGTGTTTAATTGTGAAATTCATCCCATATATATATATATATATATATATTATATATATATATATATATATATATATATATGTGTGTGTGTGAGTGTGTGTGTGTGTGTGTGTGTGTGTGTGTGCATACATTATTTAAGTAAATATGTTAACGTGTAACGAAATATTCAGAGTTGAGAAACATAATAGTAATAATAAATTCGTCAAAATCCTTTTCTAAATCCTTTTTCAGCAAAATATTCATCATATTTGCAGTGTTCATCTGGATACAATTTCAAATAAAGACAAATTTTTTAGCATTTATGCAAAATATTCATATTTTCAACTAAAATATTATTAACTTCAAGAATTAAATGTTGTCCATATATTATATATATATATATAATATATATATATATATATATATATAGTGACCAACTGAAGATGTAGAGACTTTTGCAAACACCTTAGCAATATGCCATCAACACAATTAGCGATATAACTCATCAACTTCACCACGATCAAGGTGACGTCACACAAGCACGACTAAGATGACGTCACATCGCGATTCACTCAAGGTATGTCCTCATGCTGTGCCTTGCGCTTCAACTTCGTTACAAGGACCTCTGGACGCACCTCGACTTCTCTCCCTTCGAACACCAACTTCAGTGACCCACGAACTACCACTATGTAAACATCATTCGTGGAGGTCCCGTTTTGGCCTGGTGTCATTCACCTAACTTTATATAAAGACTAATCATTTACCTCGCGCGTTATTACTTCAAGTGTATACATTATTGCAACTGTAAGCGACATGTTTCTGTGTAACTCATTAATCATTCAATTTCGTGTAATCATTATCGCAACTGTAAACGACATGTTTCTGTCTCATTCATAAATCGTTATTTTGTGTAATAAAGGAAAAAATCTCAATCTATCAATCAACCTAATTAATAACTTAATTTATACATTCTTTGATCTGAAAGATCTGGTGACCTCGGCCCAAGCATTTATCATTGATTATTAATAACAATCACTTACAACCGTAATTATAAACATCATTCCTTATAGTACCGATTTACGCATCAAACATGGCTACAAACTGGCCATTAAATACATTATAAATTGGTATATATATATATATATATATACGGTTCACGATGGATCGGCGACGTCGGCTCTGTTTTGTTTCGGTGGGTGATTGACCACTGAGGACTACTTTCAGATGATATAGCAACCCATGGTTCCAGTGCTACTTTTTTGGTAACCACTCACACTTATATCTGTGGAAACAAATTTAAACGGTTCGATAAATCACTTACACTGGTTGGAAAAGAATTTGGTTTGTGGAACCAAATGTTTTGTCTGTGCGCGTGAACCTGCACGCACATTCCGTCACTGGATCTTTGCTCTCACGAAAGAAGTTAAACAACCTGAACGTCGTTTTATATATATATATATATACATATATATATATATACATACACACAATCAGAATTACTAAAATGTTGTTAATGCTCCCAGATTTAGGGACAAATGATACACACAAATTACTCTCCTTTATTTAATCCTGAACCAATTCTTTTATTCGTTCTTTTTTACTTCCGTTTTACGCTTTCATTTTCACATACAAATTTTAATTTTTTGGGTGCGAGCAGCTCGGTGAAAGAGTGTATAGACCGCGTTCTTCAACTTGGAAAGAATGTTGCTAAAAAAAAATGACAAGAAAAAACTAATTTTATCTCAGTTGCAAAAAGTTGTTCATTGGATGAAACTTCTATTCCTAATTACTTTCATGATTTTATTTACCAGAACACATGAAACAGACAGCTTCCACTTAAAACTGTAGCAGAAAGGCCCCAGGATATATATATATATATATATATATATATATTTCCTGGGTCAAGATTATTAGACAAGATAAATGGAATCACAATTTGGCTCAAAATAATTTTTTTTTTCTGAAGTAGAATAAAAATGGGAATGGGCGCTGAACGGTGTATTTTAATGAATGGAAAAAGAATTAGGCGTCTTTCAGGACTCTTCGTATCATTTGATATCGTGTAAGGAAGAATGATTTACGTAGTGAGTCATTCTATAATTCGAAGTTGGAATGCCAATATACAATGTGTAAATAAATAATAAAATCTAAAATCATTCAATATAGTTAATTCGAATTACGCTAGAATGCGTATTTCTTATACAATTCATGTCTTACAGAATTAAACTAAGAATTAAAAACAAAAACAAAAATTTTAAAACAAGATCTATAATAACAATGCTAAAAGTTTAAAAAAAACCGGAGTAAAGTCCGAAAAGCTTTAAAACTACCCCAAAAAATCGTGTCTTCTTCCATTTTAGCTTAAAAAAGTAGTTTTATTGAACGTCATAATGTAAATAATGTAACGGATGACTAGAGCTTCCTGCTCCTTTGTTCGTGAATGCTCGTTTCGCCTTTATTCTCCTTTGCCCTATGACCTTTGATCCGGTCCCGATCTTTAATATTCTTGCGGTATACCAATGACCAGAAAATCGTCCAAGTCCGTTACGCGGTCGCATTCATTACGACCATATTTACAGACTTGAAAAGTGTTCTTTCAAAGACGGGGATTAATAAATGTCAACTTTTTGTCATTTCTTATATGTACGTTAATAACGAGGCTATTTCTGTAAAACTTTCTGTTTTCAAGACCGTGTACAAGAATAGCATTCATTAATAATATCACATATATATATATATATGATGAATAAAACCACGAAGGAAAAAGAAACACAAAGGGGTGCTCAAGCGCTTTCGTCTAATGACATCCTCAGGAACACTGGAGTGAAAGGACAGATCAAGGCAATATATAGGTTACAAAAATAAACATACATACATACACATTCACATATATATACATATATATATATATACATATATATATATATAATAAATATATACATATATATAGTAAGCATAGAAAAAAATTGTGGGAGGAGCCAACATTTATATGGTCACAGAAGAATAAAGAAATAAAAATAAATATAAATATAAATTGAGAAAAAATTAATTACAAAATAGTGCCTTAGTGATATATATGTCACAGCCTAAATAATCATAAAGAAATAAACAGGCAAATAAAAAAACCCATAAATACATATACATACATATATATATATATATATACATATATATACACATACATATATATATATATATATATATATATAAAGACACTTTTAGCACTTTGGCCGACCTTCCATATAAATTCAAATGGCTTTTTTATGGAACAGGTCACAAAAGAATAAAGAAATAAAAATAAATATAAATATTGTAAGTGGAGTCTACCAATTCAAGCTCAAGAGGGAGGATTTACAATCGATTTAATAGATGCTGCCAAATTGATATATATGTCACATTATTAAAAAATAAAAATTGAAAGATAAATTTTAAGAGAGGCACACCAATTTATAAGGGAAAAATTACCACATATGCATATTATAGTCACAAACGAATACAAAAGTACAAATAAATATAAATTGGAAAACAAAATGATCCCTAGATGATATATAAAGAACAATAAAATATATATACAACATATTTACGGTATATATACGAAATATAAACGCAATATATACAGAATATATATATATATATATATATATATATGCATAAGGGAAAAAAATTACCAAATTTGTTTTTATAATTATTGTCTGAGAAAACGGTAGGTCGAAAAAGAATAAAGAAATAAAAATAAATATAACTTGAAAAAATTACAAATAATACACGTACACATATATACCCGCATACCCAAATATATATATACATATACACACATATATACAAACACACACACACACACACACATATATATATATATATATATATATACAAGCTTGACCTTCACGAAATGAGAAATCATCCCGCAGAACCTTTGTGAGGTTGTAAGGTAAGGTAAGGTACATACACATATACATATATATATATATATATTTAACTGCATACATACATACATACATACATATACACACATACATACATACATATACACACATATACATACAAACACATTTAACTGCAATGACCACACACATACGCACATACACATACATACATACACATACACTCATACAGCAAAAAATTGAAAAATAAAATTGTAAGGGAAACAACAGACAAAAACAAATTTTTTACCAAAGATTTAACAACCTGCCCTTTTTGTTTAAATCCATTCTGAAGGAATTCAGAGCAACGGGATCAAGTTGAAACAGACCTTTACTCATGTTAAGGTTATTTGTAAGTTGAATTATAGCCGACTCAAGAATATTTCTATTAACAATGTTGCTAGAGTGAAACAAAACTGAAACATTATTCCAATCAATACAATGGGATAACTCTGACAAATGGACAAAAAGGGCACTGGACAACTGTCCCGTTCTAACGGAATATTGATGCTGTTTTACACGCGTTTGCAAATCCTTTCCCGTCTGACCTATGTAAAAGGAATCACATTGCTTACACCCAATTTTATAGATAATGCCTAAATTATTGGTAGGGCTATTTTTTACTATGATGTTTTTCACAATATTGTTATATGAAAAAACTACACTGATATCCAAAAGTTTAAGTACATTAGCAATGCCTAAGAAGCCCGGGAAAAATGGAAGTACTAAAATATTCTTTGACAAGGTGCGAGTGTTATTATTCACACGATAGATTGATCAGTTTCGACGTTTGTTCATTGTTCACAAAAGTTCCGATTGATGATATGCTTGACTTTCTCGCCAGAGAATTACATAATTATGATTTACCATTACCTGCACACACTGTTTTGGAGCTTATTAAACTTTGTATCAAGGATTGTAAATTCACTTTCAATGGCGAGCATTATCAACAAGTTTTTGGGATGGCCATGGGCAACCCTTTGTCGCCCCTTCTCTCCAATATTTATATGGAGTTTTTTGAAATTACTTACATTCCGAGAATCCTGGGGGTTGGCATCCCTTGGTTGCGGTACGTCGACGATATTTTGTGTATCTGGCCCATGAATCGTGACCTGGATGACTTCCTCCTTCAGTTAAATGACCAAGTCCCCTCCATTAAATTTACTTTAGAAGTGGAACAAGACAACTCAATCCCGTTTTTGGATGTGCGTGTTCATAGGGATAGCCCGGGTTTTAAGTTTAGTATATATCGGAAAAAAACAAACAATTTGTCCTACGTACACTTTTACTCTGGACATGACACCCCTATTAAAAAGGCCATATTTTCCTCAATGTTTCTCCGCGCTCTTAGGATCGCCAGTCCTGAATACATCGATGCCGAATTGGAAAATATCAACGGTATTGGAAGTGAGTTGTGTTACCCTTCTGCGTTCATGGAATCTTGTCTTAATAAGGCTAAACGAACCTTCTATCGTGTGAATAATAACACTCGCACCTTGTCAAAGAATATTTTAGTACTTCCATTTTTCCCGGGCTTCTTAGGCATTGCTAATGTACTTAAACTTTTGGATATCAGTGTAGTTTTTTCATATAACAATATTGTGAAAAACATCATAGTAAAAAATAGCCCTACCAATAATTTAGGCATTATCTATAAAATTGGGTGTAAGCAATGTGATTCCTTTTACATAGGTCAGACGGGAAAGGATTTGCAAACGCGTGTAAAACAGCATCAATATTCCGTTAGAACGGGACAGTTGTCCAGTGCCCTTTTTGTCCATTTGTCAGAGTTATCCCATTGTATTGATTGGAATAATGTTTCAGTTTTGTTTCACTCTAGCAACATTGTTAATAGAAATATTCTTGAGTCGGCTATAATTCAACTTACAAATAACCTTAACATGAGTAAAGGTCTGTTTCAACTTGATCCCGTTGCTCCGAATTCCTTCAGAATGGATTTAAACAAAAAGGGCAGGTTGTTAAATCTTTGGTAAAAAATTTGTTTTTGTCTGTTGTTTCCCTTACAATTTTATTTTTCAATTTTTTGCTGTATGAGTGTATGTGTATGTATGTATGTGTATGTGCGTATGTGTGTGGTCATTGCAGTTAAATGTGTTTGTATGTATATGTGTGTATATGTATGTATGTATGTGTGTATATGTATGTATGTATGTATGTATGCAGTTAAAATATATATATATATATGTATATGTGTATGTACCTTACCTTACCTTACAACCTCACAAAGGTTCTGCGGGATGATTTCTCATTTCGTGAAGGTCAAGCTTGTATATATATATATATATATATATGTGTGTGTGTGTGTGTGTGTGTTTGTATATATGTGTGTATATGTATATATATATTTGGGTATGCGGGTATATATGTGTACGTGTATTATTTGTAATTTTTTCAAGTTATATTTATTTTTATTTCTTTATTCTTTTGCGACCTACCGTTTTCTCAGACAATAATTATAAAAACAAATTTGGTAATTTTTTTTTTATGCATATATATATATATATATATATATATATTCTGTATATATTGCGTTTATATTTCGTATATATACCGTAAATATGTTGTATATATATTTTATTGTTCTTTATATATCATCTAGGGATCATTTTGTTTTCCAATTTATATTTATTTGTACTTTTGTATTCGTTTGTGACTATAATATGCATATGTGGTAATTTTTCCCTTATAAATTGGTGTGCCTCTCTTAAAATTTATCTTTCAATTTTTATTTTTTAATAATGTGACATATATATCAATTTGGCAGCATCTATTAAATCGATTGTAAATCCTCCCTCTTGAGCTTGAATTGGTAGACTCCACTTACAATATTTATATTTATTTTTATTTCTTTATTCTTTTGTGACCTGTTCCATAAAAAAGCCATTTGAATTTATATGGAAGGTCGGCCAAAGTGCTAAAAGTGTCTTTATATATATATATATATATATATATATGTATGTGTATATATATGTATATATTATATATATATGTATGTATATGTATTTATGGGTTTTTTTATTTGCCTGTTTATTTCTTTATGATTATTTAGGCTGTGACATATATATCACTAAGGCACTATTTTGTAATTAATTTTTTCTCAATTTATATTTATATTTATTTTTATTTCTTTATTCTTCTGTGACCATATAAATGTTGGCTCCTCCCACAATTTTTTTCTATGCTTACTATATATATGTATATATTTATATATATATATATATATGTATATATATATATATGTATATATATGTGAATGTGTATGTATGTATGTTTATTTTTGTAACCTATATATTGCCTTGATCTGTCCTTTCACTCCAGTGTTCCTGAGGATGTCATTAGACGAAAGCGCTTGAGCACCCCTTTGTGTTTCTTTTTCCTTCGTGGTTTTATTCATCATAAATACTTTTCACGTGTCACTTTCGTGAAATAATTTTTCATATATATATATATATATATATATATACACTTACTTTGTGTGGATTCGAACGACGTTTCAGGATCAACCTGCGGTCGACCTCTCTAATATATACAGGGTGTTTCATAACATGCGGAACGCACTTTCAGGATGGATTCAGGACCTGAAAACAATGAAAAATGTTTATATAAACATATGCCTGAAAGCGCATTGTTTCCGAGTTACAGCCCGTTATGTGTTCCAGTAAGTGTCCGCCTTACCTTTAAAGGAAGTGCTCAAAATGAACGCATTGCGCTTGAATACATGCCTGACGCGTTCAAACATTCCAGGTATTGCTGGGATTTTCTGGCATTCTTTTTCTACACGTTGGCGAAGCATTTCAACGTTGTCAATGGGTGTCAAGTAAACGATGGATTTCAGATGACCCCACAGGTAAAAATCGAGTGGATTCAGGTCCGGGTAGCGAGCAGGCCACGCAATCGGTCCTCCACGGTTTGTCTATTTATCAGGGAAATGGTCATCCAAATAGTCTCTGGCTACTCGACTAAAATGAGGCGGAGTGCCGTCATCATAAACCACATACAACGTCGAACACCAAGAGGAACTTCATCTAGTAAATCGCTTAAATCATTCCTTAAAAAATTGGAATAGGATTCTCCTGTTAATTTTTCAGGCAAAACAAAAGGACCGATTAAGTTGTTGGCAATAAATCCTGTCCATACATTGATACTAAATTGTTGTTGGTGCCTTGACTGGATGATGGCATGCGGATTCTCTTTTGCCCAGTGATGAGTGTTATGAAAATTGATCACGCCATTTTTTGTGAAGGTAGCGTCATCAGAAAACAACACGGAGGATAGAAAAAGAGGATCGCGAGCACACTGTTGAAGGAACCAAGTACAAAAAGCCTCTCGTGGTGGGAAATCAGCTTCAGTAAGGCCTAGTAGTATAGCCGCAAAAGGGGAGAGTGCAAGAATGTTGCAAGTGATGACGCAATGTTGCAAAGGGGTGGGTGTTGTTGCAAAGGGGGGTGGGGTTGTTGCAAGGGGTGGGGGTGTTGCAAAAAAAATAAAAAATAACAAGGAAAACTTGGAGGCGGCGTTATCCCCCAAGAGAAAGAAGGAGGAGAGAAAGGAGGAGGAGAGGTGTTCACCTGGCAGGAGCCAAGTGCATATTAAGACTTCAGCCGAGTAGGCGTTGTTTTATAGGCTCCTAATCAGCCAGTTGGCTGTAAATGGCTTGAGTTGCCAGATAGCGCCATGTATTCATTTAATTCTAATCGAAGACTGAGTTGCCAGATACCATTGTATACACTATTATAGACTCCTAATCAGCCAGTTGGCTTAGAAGGCTTAAATATTGCAAGATACCGCAATACCATTGTATGCATTATTATATTTCTTAAAAGAATACCGGTAGTAGGTTTAGAAGGCGTAACATGATATAATTAAGTAAAACAACATTGCATCATTCTGTTTATTATAAATATATAGAAAATAAATATACATTTCAATTGAGGAATATGCATATAACAGTACAGGAAATATATACACACAATTATGGAGATATATATAAAATAAAATATACATTTCTAATAGAAATAAATATACATTTCAATAGAAATATGTACATAACAGTACAGGGGAAATATCACGCAAAATATAAATAAATACAATTCAATAGAAATATGTACATAATCGTACAGGAGAAATATCAAGCAAAATATATATAATACATTTCACTTTTTTCAAAATACTAAACTCGGTCTTAATCGAGTATATAAAATAAATATACATTTCAAATAGAAATAAATATACATTTCAATAATAATATGCATATAATCGTACAGGGGAAATATCACGCAAATATATATAAATACATTTCACTTTTTTTCAAAATACTAAACTCGGTCTTAATCGAGTTTACAATTACATCATTATTGCTCTGCATTACGCAGTATATGCGGCTTAATATATTTCACCGCTTAAAGTATAGGGAAACCTGTATTCGATATGAAGGGCTTTCATATCGTTCAGTACTATTTTTGTTCCCACTTTACAACCGGTTGGTAAGTCATCTTTAAATACGTCTAGAATACAATCAAAAGCACGCACAAAGAGTTCATCGTTAGCTACATTATTAAACACAAGTTTATAAACACGCTTTTCCAATGGAGGGTTTATTTCTACCGACTCGAGCTTTTCAATCGTGAACTCACTCAACATAGCGGCAATGAAATAATCTTCTAAATCGTTACGACAACTGCGCGTTATATAAAGAAATAGTTCTTCAGGGTGAACGGTGTAGGTGAGCTCAGCCTTGTACCGATCAATTGCTTTGTACCAAAGTTCATGGTATTTCAAAGAGTCTAAACTTTTTAAATAAACGTCCAGCTCTAGACCATTCTCACCAGCCCTACACTCGGTAAACCCATCGAGCAGAGCGGTGTAGGCGTATTCAAGTACTGTATCAAAATAAAGCATGTCCGTAACACGCGCGTCTAATATAGGTGTCAGCTTGCGGAATCCGACGATTTCAAACATTCTGTCGAGGATGAAACGGTTTCGCGTAGGAACAAGAGCGTTATTATCAGAAGCATTCTTCCACATCAGCCGTATATCAATGCACGGCCGATCGTTATTTATACACAACGTATATACAACGGCGTATGAGGGTGCGTCACTAATCTGCTCTCTTCTTGTACCTACGTTAGCAGGTATTTTATAACGATCTTCACTCCACTTCTCAACTATCACGAAGATTCTATTCATCTCCTCGATACTTAAATAAACCCGTTTGTTTGTCGGTCTACATTCAGTTTCCAGTACATAGCTAATGGTACCGGAATTACGCCTGAACACGCGCAACGATTTCGTCACGGACACATCGTACGAGGCGTTGAGAATGCTGCTCAAAGGAAGTTCCATCGTATTCGAGGAGCGCACGTCCACTCGGCTCAAGCTCTGAGATAACTATGAGCCGTGTGAGGCACGCAGGTAGGCAGGAACGGTTCGACGGGCGGCTGACTCGATGATACGTGAATGGGCTTGTTCGTATGACCGCGAGTCGAATTGTTGTACATATTTCGGTACAAGAATTAATTTCATCACTACCAGCCTACGCACCAGACAGTTTGGATAAGAACTAGGAACATTTTATGTTTTACTAAACATCTCCACACTCCGGCGCAATATTTGAGAGGAACATATGTTCATATTTTTCCTTTCTGCCCATAAACGATACTCGTCTCTAAACTCTGTTAAAAATTCACGCAGGGCACTAGCCACAACCTCACTACGAACCTCATCATGATATACGTTAATATAGTGATAAAAATACTTAAGATTGTCCATGATCACGAGATTCACATTTTCAGTCGTAGGGTATGAGTAATCGACATGGTGTAGCATGACGTAATACCGCTTGTCACACCCCATCAGCAAGACTCATTATCCATACCTGCTGCTTCTCTTCTGCACGCGTTGTTTCTTTTACTTCACGGTGTATGTGAGACTTTATAAAGTTTAGCTCTGCAGTATACTTCAGCACATCGTCTGTGCAACGAAAGCCTTCAACGGTCTCACCAGAACATCCGTAGAGTATTTGTACATCTTGGAACTTCACACAATCCAATGTGTTTTTAAAAGAGGCATAGGAGGGAGGAATAGGAAGTTTTTCGGTATCCACCACATCCTGGCACTTTACTGAATACCATTTCGTAAACGTTGTGCAAGCAATATTAAAGGTAGCCATTTGAATACACGTCTGATCTGAATACACGTCTGATCTCTCGGGCTTACTGCGGTCGACTGACCACGCAGGGACTCCCAGATAGTAGCATGACTCACGGTCTTACAGTGGGCGGAGCTTAGAACTTTCACCTGCACACACACACACACACAAAGGAGAAAGTGAAACGCTATTTGAAACATGATTTATTTAACAAACGAGATATTCAAGTTATATATATTTACAAATACGATTTAATAAACGAGATATTCAATAATATATATATATTTACAAATACGTGTAATAAATCAATTTTACAAATACGATTTAATGAACGAGATATTCAAGTTATATATATATATATTTACAAATACGTGTAATAAATCAATAGATACGATTATATACAAGACGTGTGAGTTAACAATAGAAGCATCATTGGTATCCAAAGGGTACGGTATCATAGGTACCAGGTAACTGGTAACGTTTCCTATAGGTGTTACGGCACACCTTCGTACCCCTAAGTTCCTTCACGCCCCCCAGCATCTGCGCCCGAAAATTGTGGGTGCCTACAATTAGTAGGGGAGGTTGTTCATCATCGTCCAAACATACTAGATCCTTCAACGACTCAAAGTTAACAACCTCCCGATTCGCATGGTTGAGCGTAATACCCTTTGCCTTCACGATATATTTCATTTCCTCCCCCACCCTGACCCGTACCCCATAAGTCTTAGGTCCTGTTGAGGCAAAAGAGTCGGCGTATGCGTTGTCCCCATACTCATCCTTGATCTCATCAGTGAGCTCGCCGAGGAACTCCCCAATAGTGGGCATGTATTCACCCTCCCTCTCTGTGAATATCACGCTATCTGTATCGGCATACAATACTCTCCGCCCAAGAGAATGCAATAGACCCCAAAGTTTTATACGGGCGTAGGCTGTTGTGAAGCTGGCCACAGGTATGTTTGTAACCCTTGAGGTATCTGTGGCAAATTCAGTGTTGTTGTACTTTATTACGTAAGTATTACCTACATTTACGATCTCCATGACCTCTTTATCGGGGGCATTGGCATAATCCCAGACATCGCTATAACTTTGTGCCAAATGAATGCACCCTCTGTCGGTATTCTGCGCAAATTTTCCCATAGACTGTTTAGACACAACTTTGCACTAAAGAGCTTGCCAGGATTATTTACAATTTGGACACGATCAAGTTGTATACCTTCGCGGTCGCGGTAACGTTGAATATAGGCCGACTTTTCATCTTCGGTATCAACTCCTCGCGGATACCCTGATGCCTCAACCTTATCCTTCAAAAAGGTGTTTATATATGGTGTGAAAAGGTTGGGTAGCTTCTGAAACCTCCACACCTCATGTATCTTCAATATTCTATAACCATGGCGTACGGCTAGGGCCAACTCAGGACTTGTATATACGCCTCTGATCTTACGCTGGTGGGGTATATGGTTACATTCGCCGTTATCCTCTTCCGCGCACTTCACGCACAGGGGAAACATGAGCTTGTCGTCGATAACGACAGGTAAGATCGGCATCCATAAATTGCGTGGGGGGAGTACGTCTACGAAAGAAAGCCCAAAGTAACGATCATTCAAATTTTTTGAAAATTCATTCATGGAGGGTAGGCTAGGTCCCACCAGTTTCTCAGGAGCGCCCACGGGGTACGGATTGCTCTTCATCACGTATGGGTATAAAGAACAGAAATCGTAGTAATGGAGCTTCACGCCCTCCGTAGGTGGAAAGTATAGTCTGAAAGGATTTGTACGTCCTCCAAACAAGCTATCACCACATTTGAGAGGATCCAGCACCATTGAACGCTTGATCGTTTTTATTTCCTCACGGTGCACCTCGTCTGTCTCCATCCGTGCATCATATTCATGCTCCCACAAGACTTTGTGAGTGAACTGTGATCCTATAAGTTGATCGCGGGTGCGGGTTGATGCGAGACAGTCGGCAGGAGACCTACCGTGGTATCTCCGGTGATTCCGCACTCAGGACGGGGGCATCCATGCCACCGAAAACCGTTAAAGGAGTACACAGTCTTCACACCAGTGACACGGTTTTCACTTAACCCATCAACCCAAAAAACACGTCCATTAATCTTAATGGGTACTTCACCCGTGTTGCGGACGTGCTTTATGTATACACCTGTCTGTTGCTGTAGGTGTATGAGCCAGTAAATAGCCTTGTGTCCGTAACTGCGAGGGTTGTTTCGGTGAATAATGGCTAAGGTGTCTTTAGGCATGAAGTTATTCTTGAACACCGTAAAACATAATGATGCGATGGTGGTTGCGACTTGCAGTGGATCGCATTTGAAACGGGCTATTACATCCTTCTAAAGGCCTGGAAACATACTCTAAGCACGCGCACATCATTCACGCAATAACGCTCACATTCATCAGCTATATTATAAGGGTTACTTTCATTAAAACTGTCGTAGTATCGATCAAAGTCTTCACGTTCATCCATACAGTCAAAATAATGTTTGGGTGGTGGTGGGCCTACGTAATTTAAAGTCTCGCTGGTGGAGAAAGTGTAAGGGAAGTATCCTTTGGAAACCTCAGCTGCTACTGTCCATCACCTTGGGTAGCTTTGCTAATTTACAAGGTGTAATAATAAAGTATCTTTAAATTGTACATTGCCTCTTATCTGCATCTGTATTAATTTGTTGCCTCTTTTTTGGATCACCTGTAAATTCTCAGAGGATTCGTGTTCAAGCAACTCCTTATAAAGGAACTGCGTGTCAAACTTTGCCCCGTTATGGGCGAGAATATACACAGTCATTTTTTTTTAACTTGTCGGCTAACTTGACAATATAGGACACAAATAGTTTTCACAGGACTATCGCGGACATTCGTTTTAAAAACATTTGTCCGTTTACCACATTTGGGGCACTCGTCACATTCGATACCCATACACTCATCACAGATGGTCTGGCTCACAAGTAAATGTGGATTACCTCTTTGGTTTCAGCGTTCGTATATGTTCTATATCGTAGTATACAGTTATACAAGGGTTATTTTAGGCTTAGCATCTTTCATATAACATACATGCTTTACTCCATCCGCCTTATATTCCTCCTTGGCATGTAGACAGTGAATTATGTCACACTTTGTGCTTAAATTTCCCCCAATTATCCATTGTGTGAAACATACCACATTCACAGATTCTCATTTTCCTGCACGTGCCAATTGATTTATGGAAATCAAAACAGATATTATTGAAAAATGCGCGTCTACACACATCACAGTCTCTCTTCTCAGCTTCAACTACACGGCTTTCACATTTGGTGCTTTTACACTGCTCACATACCATGTGACATTCTTTACAATGTCTCACTATATCATCCGCAAACTCGAGGCACCCCTTACACAAATCATGATGTCTCCCATATTTTCGACTTTTGTCATAACTAGCGTAAAGCCCCCTTATATTACGGATGGGGAGATACGTTGTCCCTGACAATCCTAAAATAAGTAGGGGTCTTGTACGATCTCTCACACAGCTTTTAAAAACATACACAGTCCTACGACGATCATCCAACCCAAACACAACTATGCGGACATTCATTTCCTGTTCTACCCTTCTCAGCTCTTCAGGACCCATATTACAGTCAAATTCAAGTTCACAGTCTACAGCTAGTTTACGGGCACGCTCCACGACTGTAGGCAACCAAATTTTTTGAGTTCGTGTATTTTGTACAGTAAACATACGTGCTAAGAGTACTGCTATAAAGCCGCAACCACGATCGACGTTTATATGCTTTCGGTAAATAGTCGGAGAATTGAAGTTAAGAGTATACGGTATGGCACTATGACCCGCAACACGGTATACATGGTCAATATTTACCGTGAAGTTGTCCATATTGAAGGCTATACTACTTTGGGCGGCTTGCATTATACGTCCTAATATATATTCTACATCTTCAGCCGCCAAACGTCTAAATGGCACTATCACCCAATAATCGTCTACATCACCGTCATCTGACCCGAATCCAAAGGACAGACTCGTCCTGACTTCACGCTCGTCACGATTCTGAAGAGCAAACTCTATAATATGCTGTACAACCCGGCGTAACCCGCGCTCAATTCCATTGCTATACATGACTCTAGGGTCGACCCTGACTCTATACCGATTTCTAGTCAAGGCTGGGGTGGGGGCTGCGGATCGCACCAATTCGAGCGTTATACCATCCTCAACAGAACGGGGGGCGGCAGATGAATTAGGGGTATATTAGCGGAAGGTGCTGCTGGGGGGTCTGTTGCGTAGGAGGTTGAGGGTTGGGGCTCTATTATTGTAGACTTAACAGAACGGGGGGCGGCGGATGAATAAGGGGATATATTAGCGGGAGGTGCTGCTGGGGGGCTTGTTGCGTAAGAGGTTGAGGGTTGGGGATCTATTACCGCTGCAACAGGCGCGTATTTCGGGCGCTTTATACCTGACGCGGGGGTCTCATACCTCCGCTTTGGACGTGCTACCGGTGTCGCTGGTGAGGGTTCGTTGGCAGGGGAGGAGATCACAACTACACTGTCGTCGAGGTCATCCGTAATGATGGGCTGCTCTACCTCATCGTCATTCACGGTTCTGTGGGAGAAGAAATATAAGGAACAGCACTCAAAATTTGTAATATTTTGTAAATGACCCACTTAGGAGTGTGACGTGTTAGAAATGGACTCTGTAGAAAAATTCAGATTCACGAGCCCATCCACATGTATTATATCTGGACCTACAGGATGTGGTAAAACTGTGTTTATGCTTAAAATCATTAAAGAAAAGGGGGAGATGTTCTCGAAATTTGTGCGTAAAGTTATATGGTGCTATTCGACGTATCAATCAGTGTTCAACGAGTACCAAGATGATATTTTGTTCCACAAAGGCGTATATGACGTTAATTCGTTAAAGGGAAATGAACATACAATCATTGTAATTGACGATCTCATGTTGGAGATGGATAAAACGTTTGCCGAGACATTTACAGTATTCTCCCACCATCTTAACATAAGCGTGTTCTTCATCAATCAGAATCTATTTTTCAAAAATAGATACATGCGCGATGTGTCGTTAAATACGCAATATCTAGTCTTATTCGCGCAACGTAGAGATGTATCACAAATTGGGGTATTAGCCAATCAAATGTTCCCGAATCAGCGTAAGGAGTTTTTGGAAGTTTATAAAGAAGCTACAAGCACGCGTTACGGATATTTGCTTTGCGACCTTCATCCGCGAAACACGTTTAGAGTGCTTCTGCGAACGAATATATTTCCAAACGAGCCTGAAACGGTGTATATTCCAGAATGACAAAGAGACTAAAGAAATACCGTGAATTAATAAAAATCTATCATCGACTGCCCCGGGCATTGCAGCAGATGTTTATTAAAAATATCGATGCCGACTTTTTAAAATGCATCTGTGAAATCTGTCTTAACGTTATAAATTGCAATGTATCAATGAAAACCCATCAGAAGGCTCGCCTACGCCGCTACAAGAACATAATACGTGCACTCGCTCGTAAAAGCCAAACTGTAGCGAAGAAAAAACGAATTATTGTACAAACAGGAGGGTCATTTCTCCCCATCTTATTTTCAGTTTTGGGTCCTTTACTGACTAGATTAATATAATGAAGAAAGTGGTAGTGATTCCCCACGAGGTGTACGCTTCACTGCAAAGGAATCCAGACACGTATCTAGATCCCCGTAAAAGCAGACTTAAAAGAATGGAAAGCGAATTGTTAGCCCTATTAAACAGTGAAAAAACACCTGATGAGAAAAGAATCTTATACCAAGAAGCTCTGCAGAAATTTCTTCACGAGTACGAAAATTATAAGAGCCCTACAGAGATTCCTGTGGTTATTAGGCACAGCACGGGGGACGATGGACATGGCGACATAGGATCTGAGCCCGACGATACAGCTGACCAACCAAAAAGATTAGCCACACAACATATCGAACATGTATTAAAAAATACCCTCCCACTTACATTGAGGAGTAAAGGCTTAAGTCTTTATAATCTATTGAATGAGGATCCCGCCATACAATGGACCGATACAGGGGAGATCATTGTGGAAGGATCAAAGGTACAGGGATCGAATATCGTAGACATTGTCCATGATCTGGTGAGAAAGTGGGATAGGCCATCACCATCAGGATGGAAGCATATTAAAGCAAGACTACAACAAATAAATGTCCCTAAAACGTTGATAGGAAATCTGAACAGGTTAAAAGACTTGGAACATGCAACGCCTGTGACACAATTGAAGGCGCCGTCACCCCCGGCGGTAACACCTTTGAAGAGGAGCAAGAAGAGGTTAAACCAACCCTACCCACGTGCCTCTAAAATACGCAAATGGCTAACGTATTAACTAAACGCTATTATGACATTTCTACCCCATCCTCTTACGGCGGCGTAGATAGACTGTACAGAAGTGTTTACGGAGTAGGAAAAAAAGATGTTGAAAGATTTTTGAGGGAGCAGGACGCTTATACGCTTCATAAGCCTGTGAGAAAAAGGTTTAAAACAGCCAAGACAACGGCTTCCTCGATTGATTCTATTTGGCAAGCAGATTTAACAGACATGCAAAGATATTCTGTGTATAACGATGGTTACCGCTACATTCTATTCATAATAGACGTATTCTCTAGATATCTGTGGCTAGTTCCTCTGAAAAATAAATCACCTGAAACAGTTGCTAAAGCCACCAAAACGCTAATGTTAAAAGAAAACAGGGTTCCTGGCTATTTTTGTACGGATATGGGGAAGGAATTTATAGGCCGTGCTTTTCAGAACATGTTGACAGAGTTTAATATCAGCTATTACACAACCAATTCTATACATAAGGCTTCTTTAGCTGAAAGAGTTCAGCGCACCATAAAGGAACGCATGCACCGTTATTTTACACATAAAAACACATACAGATTTCTAGACATTCTGGAATCATTGGCATCATCCTACAACCGCTCACACCATCGCACGATTGGGACAACACCTAACGAAGTTTTAGAAAGAGGTACGCTCCCGAGAAGAGATGGATCACCACCACCACACACTCTGCGCGCTTCAAAATCAATGATTATGTAAGGCTGTCGCGTTCGGGGAATAAATTCGCAAAGGGTTTTGAGCAAGGATGGACACGCGAGATTTTTAAAGTTAGGGCTGTGAGACCTAAAGGTGAGATAATGATGTATTACATTGAAGATTTGAATGGGGAAGAAATCTCAGGAGGCTTTTACCGCGAGGAATTGCAGAAAGTTGCGTTTAATTTAGAAAAAAATGTGTTTAAAATTGAGAAAATTTTAGGAAGCAAAGGTTCAGGAAGGAGAAAAATGTACCTGGTGAAATGGCTAGGGTACCCAGAAAGCTTCAACACCTATATAAAAGCTGATGCAATAATGAAGCTTAAATAGTATGCAACATGGCTCCTAACCATTTCTACGTCACACTCCCGTCCTCCTCGTCCCTGTCTGTACACCCTAACAACACACTAGCCAACTTTGTAACAGAACTCCATGGGCACATTGAATTGGGTCGTGATTCGTATGAGGTGGGGATATGCGAAATTCAGCTGGACACCGTCTTTTTAAATATTGAACATAAAGAACCCGTTTTTACGATTCTTAGAGACATTGACGAGTGTGAAAAAGCTGGGGTAGCTATGGATGAAACTATGCGCATCGTTCGGACTAAGATTGCACGGTATTACAGTAAGACTAGGGCCGGGTCAATATGGTTCGGCCGAGGATGTTGTGAGAGGCTTAAACGTAAGTTTAAGAAACTCAAACCTTACGAATGATTTAGTATACGAAGTCGTAAACAACCCTGCACATACACTAATCCTAAAATCAAAGACTAACAGACGTATTAAAGACCATAGAAAGTTCCAAATTCTAGCCAATGGCCGCTATAGCGCAGTCTTCCAAAGAGACACATTTCACGAGACACAGCATGACTTGTCCAGATTAATGTATCAATTGAAGATGGAGAAATTGGCTGAAAGGTCCCCAGACATGTGCTATATTTACAGTAATATAGTGGAGCACCAGTTTGTTGGGGATACCCAGGCACGCCTGCTGCGCATTGCTCACATCCCCAACCATAGAGGAAGGAGTTTGAGTATTACATATGACAGACCCCATTATGTGAATGTCGCAACTAATTTAATAACCAATATCACAATATATATAAGAACGATTGAGGGTGAAAACTTCCCATTCGGTAACGGGAGCTTAACAGTGAAGCTACACTTTCGACGCACTGAGTTATAATGGATAGAAAGCCTTTCACCGTCTATCGAGGGATGCGATACCAGCGCGGTAGTGGACTTGGGTCCATTTTTTCATCCATACTACGTACGGCTGTTCCTTTGCTGAAGAGGGGTGCCAGATACCTTGGAAGGAAAGCGCTACAATCAGGCCTTAACACTGCAGAAGACATATTGGCCGGGGCTAAACCTAAAGAAGCTCTAAAAAAACATTTAAAGCGTACACGGGACGAAATCATCAAAGATGCAAAGAGAAAAATGCGTGGTGGCGGGAAGAAGCGGGCTGCCCGGAAGAAGAAGGGGTCACGTGGTATTAAACGTAAAAGGCTATCAAAAAAGAAGTGCTGTAAGCGAATGAAACCTATGGTTGACCACTTTTTTGACTGATATAAGCTAAGGACATTGATCTCATGAATCATAGTTTGTTTACCACTTGTCGAGAGAGGAGTCACTATTTCGCCATGGCACGCTTCATCCACCCATGTAGTTCACAATGCTGTAAATCGGAGCTGTCCCTTTTTGAGCTACCTCCAACCCAAGTTTCTATTGAGCACAGTGACTTTATTACAATTAACCCTTTAAACACAATTAGTTCCCCGAGTGCACCTATAGAATTCGTGATACCCAGCTCAGGCCCTTACTTTTTTGATCCAAGCTGTGTGCACATGTACGCTAAGCTACGTATAGCCCATTCTGATGGAACGGTCTGCGATGACAAATATGCTGTATACCCTGAAACAAACTTTCTGCACTCCATATTCAACCAGTGTGACGTATATTTAAATCAGACCAACATATCGGCAGGCACGGGGTACTATCATCTACGAGCCTATCTGGAAAATGTCCTCAACTTTTCCAAAGAAGCGAAGGCTACCTTTTTAAGTGCGGAGGGATATTATCAAACTAAAGATGAAAATAGTATAAAGGACAAATTTAAAAATTCTAAAAAGAAAATATACGAGTGTTTTGGACGGTTGCACACAGATTTCACTTTCCAGGAGAAGTTGCTTGTGAACGGGGTGGATATGAAAATAAAGCTCACCCGCACGAGTCCTGAGATCTGCTTAAATCTGGCTGCGGATCAAGAAGAGGGTGCAAAGCCCGTTGTGGTTCACATTATGGACACATACCTCCGCGTACGGCGAGTGAAATTAAGTTCACCAAAACAACTAGAAATTGAGAAAAATTTACTAAACGCTACAGTGAAATATCCTATTAACAGAGTGCAGATCAAACTATATACGGTTCCTGCAGGGTTGGCATCGAAGCAGATAGAAAACATTGCCCTGGGAAATCTTCCTAAAAGGATATTAATCGGCATGCAGGACCACGCTTCGGTGAATGGAAAATATAAAAAGAGTGCCTTTAAATTCGAGAATTTCGGACTTAAAAATATAACTCTATACGTTAATGGCACTGCTTTGGGTGGAACAATGGGTACGGACTATTCATCAGACGCTGTGTTACCGCTTTGTGCCAGAGCCTATAGTAATCTGACCCATATTGCAGGTGATTGTGATGAGCTTGGTAATGGGGTAACGCAGGAAGAATTCATTGATCAATTTAACCTTTATCCGTTTGACATTACACCTGACTTATCTGCTAGCGTAAATACCCATTTAACCCCACAGCAGAGCGGAAACATCTCAGTGCGGCTGGAATTCGCCAAGCCTATAGACGCTCCTATTAGTGTACTAGTATATCTCGAATCGCAAGCCCTAATAGAAGTAGATAGATTTAGGAGCGTTATCACTGACTTTTAAAATGGATGCTAATACACTTCAGAAAGTAATGGAGCGAGTCACACGTTCCAAATTTATCGGCGTGTTTGCGAAGAATGAAACATTGAGTTTGCCAAGTACGCGAGAATGCGGTAGTCTTATTGTGAACACAGACATCATCGGTAATGAAGGGATTCACTGGATCGCTGTCTATTTTAAAAATAGACAGCGCCTGTACTATTTTGATTCACTCGGTACTCAACCCTGGAGTGACCCTATTATTGTAAAATTTCTCGCTCAGTTACATATTCCCGAAGTTGTATGGACCCCATTTCGCATGCAAGGATATTTTACTAATGTTTGCGGAATGTACTGCGTCTCATTTCTCATGCATATGTCAAATGATAAAGAATTTATAAATTTTTTAAATTTATTTGACCCGTGTCACACTCGCCGAAACGATGAAATGGTATGCAGACAGATAAAAAACCGTTTTCCAATTGTACGTACTCGTTGTATATTATAATGTTTTTGTTCGTATATTTGTAACGATATATTCTGTAGTTGTTTATTGTACTGATTTCTTTCATTTAATAAATTTATGAAAATATTGTGTCTTCTTATCCCAAAAAGATCGAAAAACACTTACATTATTTCGGTGTGACATTGTTGACTGATCAGTATATCCTCCCTATTCCGAGATTCTTCAAAAGATTGTATAACACGTGTCAAATCCTCATCGGACCTTAAAGGAATAATGTTCATTCTTTTAAAACATATACAGAGTATACAGACAGATCCCCATTATGTGAAGATATCTTTGGTTCGAGGAATAACATTGAATGCCATAAAAATTTCGATTTTAGCATAATGGGGTAACAAATAACATTGATTGACATAAAAAATTTTGGCGAGTATCTATTTGACGAGATACTACACCCATCCATATATATATATAAATTCTAATTATAGACACTTACATTTCTATGGTAGTCCCTTGCGTCGGATTGTAAGGAGCGTCACTGCAAATATCTTCTACGGTTTGCGTTGAAAATAAATCATCACGGTCAATCGCGTTAAAAAGATTAATTGCGGTTAATGCTGCAGCGTCACTTTCTTCATACAAGTCTGGGGTGACGTACAGGTCCATGGTGGAGGGAATGATTAATCACTGACGCGAAATAGCTACTGTTACTCCAAACTGAAAAATATCCCCTTTTATATGCACAATCGCCAAGCTCCGCCCAAAAGACCAGATGTTCGTAGTGATTGGCTGCCGATGTAGCTGGGTGGAGCTATGACGTGTACCAATCCGCTATAACGGGACCGGATGAGTAACATATATATAAAATCGTGTTTCTTGAATTATAGGCACTTACATTTCTATGGTAGTCCCTTATATTATATTTTTACTTACAAGTTAATAGTATTGTTTTCTTGTGTTAACATAATTGTTAACTTATTTTATAATAAAGAAATATAGCCTAATTATATTTTTAAAATAGCATTCAGTTTCCACATTAAACTGTGGATCTAAGGTGACGTGAAAACTTTATCCGTTGTCACTCTTCGAGCTAGTTGTTATTATTACTAAAGAGAAAATCATGCATGCTTTTCGGTCATACTACTGACTCGTCAAATGATGCATTAACACGTTTTTCGGGCGTACTACTGACTGCCTCGGGTCAAATGATCCTGTTATTTTAAATCCGGTTCAATAATCCTGTTATGTTGAAATGTGGAAGAGTAAGCTACGACCCCCATCGACGAGATGTATTTCTGAATCCATGTTAAACTGGAGGTCTAAGGTATGTTGAAAAGCTTACCAATTCGGCGAGAAAGAGTTGATTATTATTGCTACATAGAAAAAATCGTGCATTACGATGTTTTTCGGGCATACTACTGACTGCCTCGGGTCAAATGATCCTGTTATTTTAAATCCGGTTCAATAATCCTGTTATGTTGAAATGTGGAAGAGTAAGCAACGATCCCCATCGACGAGATGTATTTCTGAATCCATGTTAAACTGGAGGTCTAAGGTCGGGTGAAAAGCTTACCAATTCGGCGAGAAAGAGTTAATTATTATTGCTCCATAGAAAAAATCGTGCATTACGATGTTTTTCGGGCATACTACTGACAGCCTCGTGTCAAATGATCCTGTTATTTTAAATAGATTTTTTATAGTTTTCGGTTTTTATTTTTACTTACATGTTATTAGTGTCATCCCTGCATGACATCAGTAAGTACGATACACTCCTAAACAAAGAGGTATGGTAGGGGTAAGTACAGTAGGTAATTTTACGGCCACATATTTTTTGGAAAAGTCGGAAATCACGCGCAACGATCCCTGACTGTCCGAAAGTTGATGACATGGTGAAATTGCTCTACAGCCTAACCTAGCGTACGCCTGACGTGGCAGAAGACTCACCCTGACTGATATAACATAATATGGGTATGGTTTTCGATTTGGATTTCCTTTCTCACTAGAAACAAACTCTGCCATTTTAAGGGTGGTATACTACTGCAGCACTATAAATGTTATAGTTTAAATGAAGAGGCTAACATTCTTATTTACATCTTCGTATTTGCGTCTTGGCAACTAAGATTTTATTTAGTTGGTTGTTCATTCGAACAATTATAACGTCGAATAATTGCTGCTTCGAACAACTGTTTTTCGAACTATGGTTTTCGAACAATTGTGCTCGAACAATTGTGTTCGAACACAATTGCAAAAGATACAAGCATATCCCGTTATTTGAACAAAACTCTCTCTCTCTCTCTCTCTCTCTCTCTCTCTCTCTCTCTCTATATATATATATATATATATATATATATATATATATATATAATTGTAGGCATATCTAAGAAATGGAGTCGAGAGAGGTTTTGTTCAAGCTGTCTGGGAGAAAGGTCATTATGGTCAGAAAAAAAATCGCCTCTGGCAATAGGTGAACCGATTTGAACAGATTCTCGGAATCCCTTTCCTCTAGCGGATTGTATTTTGGATAATTTCAACTTTTAATTGAATTGTTTCGTAAATTTTCATATTGTTTCGTTGTTCAAATATTTATAATAAAAATAAGTGTGTAAAAATTATTTATTTAATAAACAGAATTTAATAGGATTCATCCCACAGAACATTCGAAAAGTTTAACTAAGTTTAATGAAGTTCAAGTTAATGTTATATTTGATTCTAATCGTTAAACACTATATACATTATTGTAAAACCCTATATACATCTATACATCTATATATATATATATATATATATATATATATATATATATATATATATATGTTTACATATACCTAACATAAGATGTTTAAAAGAATGTATATATATATATATAAGCATAATAATATATATCTAGCAAGAGCAATCCGATCATTGCAAAAAAAAACTGGAAGGTATGCAATTCCATAATAATAAAGATTGAGTGTGTAAAAATTATTTATTTAATAACAGAACTTAATTGGATTAACTACCGTCATATATATTGTGTTACACAATGGATGATTAATATATGGATTTCTGGGACACATGGCGCTATCTGGCAACTGAACACATTGCGCTATCTGGCAACTCAGCCAGAATAGAGGTTTATAAAAGACCGAGAAGCTGATGAAAGAATCATTCAAGCTCGGCTCCCAGCCGAGCAAGGACCTCTGGTCCTTCTCTTTCAGGCCCTTTGGTAAAACCCCTTAGAGGCCTCTTAGGTTAGGAAAACGAAAATAACTTGGGGGAGAACTCCTCTCTCTCCTTCAGGTGTCTCTCTCTCTCCTTCAGGTCTCTCTCTCCTTCAGGTGTCTCTCTCTCTCCTTCAGGTGTCTCTCTCTCCTTCAGGTGTCTCTCTCTCCTTCAGGTGTACCCCTACCCCTTGGCTCAGCCAACTAGCTGATTCTGGCTGATTAGGAGCCTATAAAACAACGCCTACTCGGCTGAAGTCTTAATATGCACTTGGCTCCTGCCAGGTGAACACCTCTCCTCCTTTCTCTCCTCCTTCTTTCTGGTCCTTTGGGGGGAATAGCTTGGGGGAGAACTCCGCCCCCAAGTTGCATGCCCCTTGCAACCCCGGTTGGCAACAAAGGCCAGTACTCTTTTTTTTCTTTTTTTCTTTCTTTTTTCTTTTTTTCCTTTTTTCCTTTTTTTTTCTTTTTTCTTTTTTTTTGCAACACCTCCCACCCCCCTTGCAACAACCCCCCCCCCTTTGCAACATTACGTCATCACTTGCAACATTCTTGCACTCTCCCCTTTTGCGGCTATACTACTAGGCCTTGTACTCTTTAAATGTGATATGGGTAAAGCTGTTGTTCCCGTAAAATTCTTCACACCGTTGTTAACCTTACACCCTCTGCTGCTGCTCTCCTTCGGGTGGTGACACCAGGATATTCCTCCATGCGATTCAGGACCCGCTCCTCCAACTCAACAGTTCTGGCGCTGGTTGGTCTACCACCATCTGAAACTCGCTTGTTGAATGATCCTGTATCACCAAGACGCTCGTCTATTCTCTGAAAGGTTTTATCTGGCAGACGGCGATTCGGAAACCTTTCCGCATACATGAGATGCATGTCTGCCATTTCTCTGTTTGAATAAGCCTCCAGTCTCACTTCAAATGCACACTATCACTGAATAGCACAAAATCTTTCAAGGTTTTCATTTCACTGGACTGCACTTATTCACGGTAAGAAGTTACGAATACGAACAGTGAAACACCGCGATGCACCTCTGACTGACTGATGGCTCTACACTCAACGGTATTGAAACATGTCCTAGAGTGTACAAAACATTGCAATCGGCAAGGCCATACATGAAATAAGTCTCGAGCACCCTCACAAACATTGTCGGCAAGCAGTGTTTGTAAACAGTTTGCAGAAAGAATTGCTGGAACACAAAACGGGCTGTAACTCGGAAACAAAGCGATTTCGGGCATATGTTTATATATTCTTTTTTCATTGTTTTCAGGTCCTGAATCCATCCTGAAAGTGCGTCCCACATGTTATGAAACACCCTATATATATATATGTATATATATATATATATATATATATATATATATATATATATATATATATATATATATATATACAGGGTGGCGCAAAAGTCGCGCATCATAGGAATTTTTAGTGTTGATTATAATATACAATGCGTTCGAAAAGTCTCTCCGCAGTCAACGTGCTTGTTGTCAAAAGTGTTTGACAACAAGTGTAGACGAGTTGCTCTGTGCCTGCAAAATGGTGGAAAACACTTTCAACACATACTGTAAAATCAAAAGGTTATGTAATAAAATTACTAAATCATGGTTGAATGAAAACATTGTAGTTTTTCAATATCCTATGCGTTTAACATTGCACTGTGGAGAGACTTTTCGAACGCAATATATTATTTTTTTCTTTTAGGTAGGGGATGGCTGCGAAATTAACAATAGACGAGAGGATGCGCTTAGTTTTAATGTATAGAATACCAGGTACAACAAATCGATGAATCGGTACAGAATTTAAATTCTGTACCGATTCATTGCTCATATTTAAATTCTGATATTTAAATTCTGTATCGATCCATCGATTTGTTGTACCTGGTATTCCATACATTAAAACCTTGCTCACCCTCTCGTCTATTGTTAATTTAGATCACCTGAAGATCAGGGGCCCCTAGCTTCAATTACGAAATGATATCTTCGTTAAAACTAACGAAAATATCACGAGTTAACCTAACCAATCGTCACGGGCGTACAGTTGACCTAACCTGGCACTCAATTTAATTTATTATTATATTTGGTACTGTAAAGCAAAAAACAAGAATACATGGGGGCCCTGATCTTCAGGTGATCCGTTAATTTCTCAGCCATCCCCTAACTAAACGAAAAAAATAATATATTATAGTTAACACTGAAAATTCCTATGATGATATATATATGGGATTGAACTCAGAATGGTCCCCTGAGGTTTTTTCATGATACACACAGACCGTGCATGGAACAAGGAACTCTTGTGGGAAAATTAAATCCAGTAATGGTAAATGACAAACACTATAGTTTTTTTTTTTTTTTGCCCGACGTGGGTAACGGGTCACTCGCAAAGAGGCCCCAAAAATATAGCTTCCCTCACCAGCTATCTGCAAAGCAGATAGGATCCAGCTTGGGACAGGGTCTAGGGGGTTAAAGCTACACCTAGCCTACTATAAGAAAAAACTATAGTGTTTGTCATTTAACATAACTTATTTAGACTATAGTGGATTTAATTTCTCCAGAAGAGTTCCTTGTTCCATGCACGGTCTGTGTGTATCATAAAAAAACCTCAGGGGACCATTCTGAGTTCAATCCCATCATGAAACGGACATGTTATGTGCCTTGAAAAGTGGACGCTCAATTTTGCCAGTTGAGGTTTAAGTTTTGTTGGGTTTTGGCTAAAAATAAAATAGTTACCCCTTTTTCTTTGATGTATTCAATCCGACGTGAATGCAACGAGTCTTTTACTTATATTGAAGTCCTGAATATAGTATGCTAGGTGTAGCTTTAACCCCTAGATTCTGTCCCAAAGCTGGATCCTATCTGCTTTGCAGATAGTTGGTGACGGAAGTTATATTTTTAGCGCCTCTTCGCGAGTGACACGTTGCCCACGTAGAGCTAACATCATGAAAAAGAAAAACTATAGTGTTTATCAGTTACCATTACTTATTCGGACTATTGTGGATTTAATTTTCCCAGAAGAGTTCCTTGTTCCATGCACGGTGTGCAGAACTTTTGTTTCGTGTTACAAAATTCATTTTGTTGACACTAATTTGCTGCAATAAACAAATATTTGTTCGATCGAACAAAATCTGCGTAATGTTTGTTTTAAACAAGAATTTATTTCAATTAAACCATAAATTATTTTCATTTTCGAATTACCAAAATATCTAATTTATTTTTCTGATGTTTTAAAATCAGAATGTCTTTATTTAACTACAATATATTAAATTATGCTCATAATATAAACCGAATCAAATGTAAAAACAATTTACCTTAATCGAAGTTGAACCGCTTTGCCTTCCCTGAGATTCTTCACAGGAAGTGTACAAAATGTTTTTACCCGTTGCTCCATTCTGAGTTATGGGCATGTTTAGTAAAATGGGTATTTGTAGTTTTGTTCCGCATTAGAATTCTAGTAAATCAATTTTTGGTGAAAATTTTATATTTTCATTTAAAAACTTTATATTTAGAAGAAAATAAAGGAATAAACTTTTTTTAAACTTAAATATTGACCCTTTTGGAGGGGTTCATACATACATATATATATTATATACGGATGCATGCGTTGTTGCTCGATAATATAACTCATGAGGTTTATACAACATTTGCAATAAAATTCTTCAGTAACAAAATTAAACTTTAAAAATATTGTAATAACTAATTATTCTATTCTATTCTAACCATTGCTTTATTTTATCCAAACAAAAAGCTGTCAACTAAACGTGTTTCGTAGTTTCTTCTGACAGTTTCTCTCTCTCTCTCTCTCTCTCTCTCGAGAGAGAGAGAGAGAGAGAGAGAGAGAGAATTTACAGAAGAAAAAAGATGCATCAATGGACATACATAGGCTACTTGTCATTATGTTATGCTAAGATTCAATCAATAACAGTTAAATTAGAAAAACAAATAAATGAAAATATTGAAAAAATTTGTAAACAGATTTTAAATTGTTATAAAAATATGATTATTACCCATCCAATGTCATTCCCATTCGCAGCAAAGGAGCCAAATGGGAATGGTTAATATTTGCTAACCTAACTTAATTTAACCAAACCTACCATAACATAACATTAACCTAACCTAACCTAACCGAACCTAATCTAACCTAGCCGATCGTAAAGAAACCTAAGCTGGACCAAAGTGGGAAAGCCGTGGATGAGAATGGGAATGACGTTGAGTGGGAGTAAACCTAAAAATATTACAAAATCTCTTAGTACTAATTTTTACAAAAAAATGCTTACACGCACCTAATACAATGTTTTTTTTATTTTGCCTTTTGAGCCTTTGATCTATATGCCTCGAGCAGTCTTTCATCTGCAATAAATAACAAAGTTTTTTGGACGCTTTGTTTTTAGTTGCGTCTGAGTAGCCTGTTAATAAAAAACGTTGAGATATTATTAATTACACGTTTTGGAGGTAAGCAATGATACGCTGTAAATATCAACTATAATTTATGGTCTTCCATGAATGATCTATTGCACCTAATAATAGCATGGTCGTTTGTATACGTTTTGCTTATATAATTATTTCACATTATTTAACAGATTTCAATAATTACTTAATCATACGATATAAAATCATGTTTTTTATATTTATATAAAGTTTATATATTGTGTATATCCCAATCAAAAATAATTCTTTTGGACTATTTAAATAAGTATATACAGTATATTTTTTAATAAACTGTTCTCTATAATTTGTCTATACTTTTCAGCTTCATAAAATTTTGTTTACTGTCAAAGTCTTAAAACATGCAAACTTTGCTTTCAAAGTTTTCGCTCCGATACATTTTTATTTCAAGTAAATGTAATAAAAATATAATGCAATGTGACCAGTTCGTATAGATTTTCAGTCCTTGTATAAGAGTTCTCAAAGAGGCAGGAGGCTGGTCATACTTGGGGTGAATCTAAATTCTTTCAAACAAGCTTCGGTAGCTGATTTTAGACGCATAGTTTTTAAAATTGTGTGCATCTGTTTATTAAAGAAATAGTAACTTGAGAGAATTCTCTTGATTAGAAAGACTCGATTAAAGTTCTTTTTCTGGTTACAGTTTGAGTAGATACTACTGGCATGAACGTTCTACTTATTGGATTATACACTGAGTAGATTATTGATAAAATGATAGGTATACACGCATGAAGAGTAAATAGATACACAAAAATAAAACAACCATTATTGCGGTGAGTCTATTTACTTTATAAATCACCCAAAATTAACTATTTTCCACGGTATTTTAAAAGAATGCATTTATTACCTCTGTTTCTACACCTATTTTTCTCTTCAACCCTCTTTACTCCCCAGTTCATGGAAATATACCAAGACGAATCGTATTTACTTTTTTTGAGTAATTCAAATTTATATACATCTTTAGTCTTTGATTCTGTCTGATCCCGACCCTGTTGTTAATAAGATGCTATGAACATAACATTAATATAGCGAAGTTGGGATCACATAATATAGGTTTAAATTTAAACTGAAGGATAATCTCTAGGAGCGCTCCATTTTTCAATATTAAACATACACTCATAAAACATATACCATTTGAAAGCTGACATTTTTCCGAGTCTAAAAATGTAGTAATCCAAAAGTATCAATAGCAAATAAACAGTAACTAGATTTAATTAATTGTTTGACGCGTGACGTCATTAACTACATTATAAAGGTTGGCTAAGTTAAAAATCTTCTGTCTGTGTTGTAAGATGGTATTTTTGGTAATTGTTACGCTAACCTAACCTAACATGAATATGTTATTACATTATCATTTGTATAATTTAGGTCTCGGGGGTACGGGGGCGAAGCCCCTGTAAAGATCACGCATCACAAATTGATCGGTATAGGGTTTTAGATTTAAACCTAGTTACTTTTTATTTGCTATTGATACTTTTGGATTGCTACATTTTTAGACTCAGAAAAATGTAAGCTTTCAAATGGTATATGTTTTATGAGTGTATGTTTAATATTGAAAAATGGAGCGCTCCTAGAGATTTACCAAACTGAAAAAGATTTCGGCATTTACTAAATATTACAGTAATAGCATATTATACTAAATCTGAACTAAATTTTGAAAGTGGAAATATCGCAGACTCCTGTTTCAAGTATATATTTATATAACGTTTATTATATTTGATGAAGTGCAACTGTTATTTCTCTGACTAAAATAGCACGTTTTAAATTAAATTCATGTATCCTGCTATCATATGCATGGTAACATTAAAACATGTTTGTTGTTAAAGCCAGCTGTGACATCTCTCCCAAATGTCTTTGTGGAAGTGTGGAATGAAGTCGCGCTGAATTATCTATAAATGCAAATGAATACGAAACAAAATTATTTTATTAATAAATAATGCTCGCAACAAAAGCACAAAACCCCCTCCCAATTTTTCTGATTCCGCGATGTTGTTGCACCTTTTGATGCTTACTATAACTGTTGTTTCATTCATTATTCAACAAAATCAGGTTATTTGATCGTGGTTTTTCGTCAAAACCAAAAGTCATCCGTACAGACTTTGTGAAAGAACATCATTTTTGTTTATTGTTGGCAACACGTTACATCAAATATTCTGCGACGATTCTTTTATTTCACGAACTGTACAAAAATTGTGAAATTCCTCGTTCTTCCAAAGTTGCTGCTCAGATACAATAATCTCAACTTTAGAATTTTTTTTTTTATATTTTCCTTTTCACTTTTTCTTCAATCAGCGGCTTTTCGATAATACATGTACATAAAACTATATCTGTCAGACAACTAAAATCCAATAAATCCCATATAAAAGGAAATAAAAATTTTATTAGAAATCTCGACGTTTCAGCAAAAACATGACAGTCTTTCTCAATAGTAAGCAAAAGACAGTTAATAATACTGTTTGATTTCCAAGTGAGATTTTATTTATTTTTTATTGTATTCTTTCAAGTTCGTGTTGCTCTATTTATCTATATACGATCTACATCTACCTAACTTTACCTCTATCTGTTAAATAATCTATTTCTCCAATCTAAAGAGAGAGAGAGAGAGAGAGAGAGAGAGAGAGAGAGAGTGAGTGTTTTATGTTTCATTAAAAAAAACTCTGTGTGTGTGTGTGTGTGTGTGTGTGTGTGTGTGTGTGTGTGTGTGTGTGTGTGTGTTGTCGTATATTGGTATTTTTTAAAAAGAAGATAATAATGTCTAATAAGAATTTAATGTTTTATTTATAGGAATTTAATAATATTTTGTTTATAAGACGCTAATGTTTTGTTTAATAAAGAGGATAATAATGTTTAATAAGAAATTTAATGATGTTTTGTGTGTAAATAAGAAATTAATGTTTTTTTTTTTAAATAAGAATATAAAATACTAGTTGGCAACACCTGAAATGGGCCGAGAGAAGGAAGGATGCCCCAATTCAGTCCTCGGACGGGGTGTGTCTTAGTTAGGTGGTTTTCGTATTAGTATGTTATTGTGAATTCAAAATATTTAATTGTCTCTCTCTCCGCAATAAAAGGGTTAACGATGGATCCCCACTCGCTTTGCCCCGTTTGTTCAAACTGTTTCGGCGTAAATAAAAATCAGTAAATAGTAATAATAGTGTGTAATTTATCCCGGTTCCTTTGCTGTTCAGTCTTAATGGAGGCCACACTATCAGGCTACTCGTCTGCCCGTGTTCGTGTTAGACAAAGAGAAAATAAGAGTAAAGAGTGAGAATAGAGTAAAGAGCGATAAGTAAAGAGTTAAACAAATAATGAAAGAAAAGGTTGTTCACTACAGTGTGTGTATTTGTGTGTGTGTGTGTGTGTGTGTGTGTGTGTGTGTGTGTGTGTTCCTTATAATACGACTAGTTTCGTTAACTAAAAGTTAAATAATAAACATACTTATTATCTAAAAAGCAAATTTGCTTTCAATATTTGCTTAAAATTTACCCCTAAATTTTAAGTAAAAGTCTAAAGTAGATAATGAATTTTTGTCATCTGTTTTGTTCAAAATGAAAAATGAATTCAATCTAAAACTGTAACTATTAATTTCTTATAAAACTGCTTCAGTTAAACTGCGTGTTACATTTTTCTTTGGAGTAATAGTAATGTTAATAATAATTTCAATATTTGTCTTTTATTGAAGGATAGTAGTATCCCCGCAAAACTGTAGATTACAAATCAAATGAATGCAAAATTATCAATAATCAGAAGAGGATAGACCTTCCAAGGTGGGGGATGGGGGTATGTAACAGGGGAAGAGGGGGTTAGACACCAAGGGGGAGAGGGGGTAACCTAATCTGGAGGAGAGTCGGGGTCGAAGAGGGGTCGGGGTAGTCCCTCCAAAGGGAGTAGTCTAACCTAACAATGATAATAAAGAGAGGAGTGAGAAGAGATGTTGACGCTGGCATGTCTCTACGCATAATGGTGTCTTGACCAGCCATCCTGGGCGGCTTTAGCATCACAGCCAGTTGGCTTAGAAGGCGTATTCAGCCAATCGTCTTGACGTAGTGTCTACATATATATATATTAATGTACAAGAATGTGTATATATTTATTTACCTAGCTCCAAATCGGAGAATTAAAACGCACATCGCTCTGGCTCAAAAATAGCAAAACACACACGCACACTGTATCGTTTATATATATATATATATACACCCATCAGCACAGTCATTTCTTTGTACGTACGTATAAAGAATAATTATGTCTAAAAAATACCAAAACAGACACGCATCAAAAATAATGTAGTATATATATATATATATATATACACACACACACATATATATATTATATATATATATATATATATTATACATATATATATATACACATATATATATATATATATATATATATATATATATATATATATATATATATATATAGTATGTAAGTCGTGATCAGTCTTTCCCTGTGAACAGACGTGTTTTATCGAGTGTCAAGTGTTACCAAGTGAATAAGTGATTTCCGTTCAAGTGTCTTTAAAAAAAAAAAAAAAAAATAGTGTTTGTGCATTCTCAACTAAATTACTTGGTTATTAATCATTCATTAACGAATATATTTTATTTATTGAATTTATTCATTACTATATTTTTGGACTAAACCAAGGCTAGGGCCTTGTTTGTTCCCGAATCTGTTACTTCAAGAGGTTTCATAAGGTTGAAATTCCCTTGGTTTGCCTTTGTTGTTTTTCAAATCTATCAGAAACGAGGTTTCTTAAGGTTCAAATTCCCGTCACACACTACCTGACCTCCAGAAGGGTCACCTACCGTGGGAAAAAAGGGATTAAGTCAGTAAACAGCAGACAGATAAGTTCCATTTAATACTTTTTCTTTAACATATATTTCGTCGGTAGCTTAATTATATATTCATTTAGCATAAAATTGTGTTACAAGAACCTGTTTCTGCGTTTCAAGAACAATTTTGCGGGTTTTCGCAGGTGACGGTACAATAAGCACGCGATAGACCTACGTTAAAATTTATTAATTTCCAAACGCTCGTTTTTTGTTTTTGTTTGTACTTTAACTAATTAAAAGCATGGCACCCCCGTCAAGTACTTGCAGTCGCTGTGAAGGGAAATTTGCCGTTTACGCGTTTACAATGGCTAATAATAATGAACAGTTAGTTTGCAGGTGGTGCTCAAACTTGGAAGTGCTGAGGAACGAGTTAGAACGTGAGAAGGAGGCCAGAGTAAGCCTTGAAGAAAGGGTGGTGCTCCTGACGGCTAAATTAGAATCCCTTGAGACTCCAGTTGCGACCCCTATTGCCTCAGTTTCTGTTAATAATATAAATAGTATTAATAGCCCTCTCTCTTCTCCTAGTTCCCAACCCTTCGTTCGAGTGCGTAATGGAGCCGCATTGAGAAAACCTAAGACATGTCTACCAGTAATAACAAACAATAAGTTTTCTGTTTTAGGTTTTGAAGATGATGATGAACCGGAAATACGACTAGATGGCGATTCCATTGTTCGAGGACAGCTCGAGGAATTCTGTGGGAGAAACCCTCGTCGTAGGCGCCGTTACTGCTACCCTGGTGCAAGGGTGGAGGATATAACTAATAGTGTTGACCAATTTACAGATGGTACCTCCGAGGACACAACGTATGTTATTCATGTCGGTACTAATAACGTTTTAAATTCTAGATCGGAAGAACTGCTGGCTAGGTACAGGGACTTACTTGAGCGATTAAAGGAAAAAACTAATAAGATTGTTTTAACAGGTATATTTCCTCGAATTATCCATCGTAACGATTTCTACAGCAAGGGGACCTATATTAACAATAATCTAAAGTCTCTTTGCCAACAGGAAGGAGTGCATTTTGCAAATTTTTGGAACAGTTTCTGCGGCAGGTGGGACTTGTTCATCGGAGATGGACTTCATCTTAATGACGTAGGAGCTGCGCGTTTAGGAAGACTCTTTCATAATACTGTCTCTTCTTTTCAGGCTGCCGTAACTCGAACGGTCACAGCGTAAATTCCATAAATTTCCACTGCGCTCGCGAAGTTGTCGAAATTACAAACAATTTGAAGGTTCTATCCTTAAATGCTCGTAGCCTACGAAATAAAATAAACGAATTTTTTTCTTTAATTGCTTGTAAAGACTATGATACAATTGCGATAAATGAATCGTGGCTTAGCACTGAAACTCGTGACTTTGTAGGGGAGTATCAAATTAAAGGTTATAGACTTTTTGTTAAAAACAGAATAGGTAGGCGAGGAGGCGGTGTTATGTTGTATATCAAAGATAATATAGCGAACGTTATAGAAGTAAAGCACACAATTCCAGAACCGATAGACTCGACTATAGCAGAACTTAAATTGAACGATTTCAAACTTGTTGTTGCGGTTATATATAGGCCCCCTAATCAAAGAGCTGATACGGACGAAGCGTTATATCGTGAACTAAAGCGAATAATCGGTAGTAAGCAGGCTTTAGTAATGGGTGACTTTAATTGCGCCAACGTAAATTACGATACAATGCAGGGAGACGCGGAAGGTAATCGTTTAGTTAATTTTCTCGAGGATAGCTTTCTTATTCAAAGGTTGGGGAACCTACGAGGTTGGACAGTATTTTAGATTTAGTAATAACTACGGATGACAGGCTAATTACTGATCTTCAAATAATAGAACCGTTGGGCAATAGCGATCACAATATGGTAGAGTTTGTCCTCTCAGTAAGTCACTCGAAACCAGCTAACTCGACTAAAATTCCTAACTTCCAGCACGCAGACTTTAGTAAATTTCGAAATAAATTGTCACACGTCAATTGGGAAAACGTGATGGGGAACTCCAACGCAAAACTAATGTGGGAATCGTTCGAAACAGTATTTAGGACTATAAATGAGGAATGTGTACCGTACAAAATTAAGCGTGCGAAAGTAAACAACAAGCCTTTGTGGTTTACTTCTAGAGTAGGAGACATTATAAAGAAATGAGATATGGCTTATAGGCTATATAAGTGCGATAAAGATAATCTTTTGTTACGAAACAACTACATATCTCTAAGGCGTGAAGCGAAAAGTGTAATAAAAAAGTCCAAGCGCGAATTTGAAATCTCCATAGCTCGTGACGGTAAAGAAAACCCCAAGCGATTCTTTCAATACGTCAATAATAGAAATCCAGTAAAAAGCGTCTTGGAGCCTTTGAAAAATGTAAACGGAGATCTAGTTTCTGAAAACAAGGAAATGGCTACCTTGCTAAACGATTTTTTTACGTCAGTTTTTACTATAGAAGATGTAACAAATATCCCTACGGTCACAGACATAATACCTTTGGATAATGGTAATATTTTGGATAATATAGTGGTTACTGAAGGGGAGGTAACGCGCTATATTGATAAAATGAAAACGCGTAAATCACCGAGGCCGGATTCCATATATCCCATACAACTAAAAGAATTAAAAGATAACATTGTTGTGCCGCTAACAATGATTTTTAATGCGTCTATTTCTGAGGGGTGCGTACCAGATAATTTCAAGTTAGCAAACGTAACACCTATCTTTAAGAAAGGCGATAAAGGTGCGGCGGGAAATTATAGGCCAATCAGTTTAACGTCTGTTGTCGGTAAGCTGCTGGAATCAATAATTAGGGATCGTATAGTCGAACACTTAGAAGTGTATAAGCTACACCTTTTCACTCTCAAATTAAAACAACTGAATTTCAAATTAAAATAAATGAATTTCAAATTAAAAGAAATGAATCTCAAATTAAGAGAAATGAATCTCAAATTAAAACAACTGAATTTCAAATTAAAACAACTGAAGTTTAAATTAAAGCAAGTGAAATACAATTTAAAATATATGAAAATCAATTTAAAACAGAGATTGTGTAAAATCTGAATGTGCATCGAAAGCTTTTATTTTATAGCTGGTGGGAGTACTTGGCATCTGAAACACGTTGGCAACATTCACAAGTCCCTAGCAACCGTTGCTATCCATGACTCGACTCTCTCAGTTACCAAGGACGACCTCTCTGACCCGGCCAGCTCTCACTCGCTCTCACAGCCGTATATTTCAAGGTTATTAAAAGAACTGAGTTACGCTTTACTGTGATGATTTGGATTATTTTTACAATATAAATTTCTACAGGGTGATCCAAAAGTCTCTCCGCAGTAAGAAACAGCCTAATAGCCTACGCTTTGATAGATGTAGCCTAAACAAAAGGCCTAATAGCCTAGCTCCCATTATTCAATCATGGACGTGAAATAACTGTGGAGAGACTTTTGGAGTTAAAATTGACAACACTCGAGACTAGGAGGTTAAGGGGTGATCTAATCCAGGTTTTCAAAATTATGAATGGGTTTGATAACGTAGATAGAGATAGCTTTTTCGAAATATCTCAATATAATAGGACTAGAAATAACGGGTGTAAGTTAACAAGTAGAAGGTTCGAGACAGCAGTTGCGAAAAACTTTTTACCCATAGAATAGTAAATAGCTGGAATAGTTTGCCGGTAGAAGTAATTAGTAGCACGTCTATAAACATGTTTAAAAATCGATTAGATGCATATGTTGATAGAAAGGGTATAGTTTAAGGTAGTAAAATTAAGGCTTTGTGGGGATAGATCCCACAGCTCATCACAAGTGTTGTGGGATATAGGGAGGCAGCGTCTTGGGTTAGGGGATACTCTCTGTCCTTACACACCCTATTTAAAGAGATTCCTCTGCCGAGCGGTGCCCCCCATTGTACTGTGAGGTATTGAAAAACTCATGATCTTCACTTGCCCCACAAACACCTTTAAATGGGAGACCCAAAATGGGTGCACACACATTTCTACATTACTGTACAGTCTTTACAGCCACACCTACACTTTTTCTCCTAAGTGTAATGTATATGGTTGTAAATTTTGACTTGGTCCGCAATCGATATGGACCGTGACTTGATGGATACCGTAATGAAATTGACTGGATTCTTTGGATCTGATATATTTGCATGTCCGTTATAAATAGATATAGATTGTACATATTTGTGGAGAGTAGTCTATTATGACTTGATCCTCTGGATCGAGAGATTCTATCTTTAGTTTTAAATCGATAATTAATTAATTTTAAATTGATAAATATTTAGTTTCGTAAAAATTGGTTGTTGCCATTTTACCGGCAGTTTTTACATAAATTTCTTATGTTCTTGTGGTTCGGAACCCACGTAAAATTGTAGGTCCCCTCCGCCACCACGGAGGACATACACAATACACGATTACGAACACAGTTAGGTAGACCAGCCATGAGTGGATCCTAGGGTCCACATAAAGAAGAATTAAAACGCACATTACTCTGTCTCATGGGATATTTTTATGTACTCTTTTTATCTTGATTCGAAGTGAATACATCATATTGAGATGAAGCTTTCAATTTAAACACCCACAAATCAAAAGAACTATATTTCATTTAAGTATGTATGTATCTTTAAGTATATATATATATATATATATATATATATATATATATATATATATATATATATATACAGATAGAGTGTATATAGATAGATAGAGAGATAAATAGATAGTAACAAGTCGAGGTGTGTATATATATATATATTAAGCAATTATTTTTGGAATTAATAGTTATTTGCATGCCCCGTTTCTATTTTCTACTGGATCCCAAACCAATATATTAACTAAATATGCGATATTTTTCTTTCCCCCCCCATTATTCGATTTGTTCATTCCACCAAAATAAAGAAAAGTTTGTCTCCATAAGTGCTAACTCGCACATATTATGGAAACACGGGTACATCTTAATTTAACACTAAATTTAATTCGAGATTGTCAAAGCTGGACGGGACCCTTAAAACCGCTCATGTAACACGAACACCGAAAATATATGCTTGTAACACTAAAGTGCGAGATACACTTCTGATAACTCACCCAGAAAACACAGATGCGCCTTAATTTAATTTGAGTTTTAAGCTCCCACTTTTGATTGCTCTGTTATTTAGCACTCTAGTGTAAAAACCACATGCGTGAAATATTCCTCGACCTCAATTTAACACCGAACGAGATAGTGCCAAAATGATGTTTAACTCGAGCCGATACTTTTTAAGGAAGGGACCACACACGCAGTTGCATTATCCGTACATTTCTAATATCTCTCAGTTTTCACACACTAGTGTAAAACATGCATATAGTAATGCGCGCGCTTTGGGGAAATATTCCTCACCTCTCTCTCTCTTGGGACATCCGATATTTTAAATCCCCCACTTTTGATATCTCGCGAATTCACACTCTAGTGTAAAATAGCGATGTATACGTATGGTAAGCGCGGAATATTTCACGTCTCGCCTTTTACTGTTCTGGTTACTATCTTTGACCGTTTTATCATAATTAGACAGTGGCTCTAAATGAAATATTTGCCCATTATTATTATTATTATTATATATTCAGACCTAATACGCATCAAACAAAAAAATTCATTTCAAAGTGCTGTAATAATGAAGAAGACGTTTTTTAAATAAACATTTTAATCTAAAATTTAGAAAACAATAATTTATTTTTAGTCAAGCAAATGGTGCTTTCCTGTTAACGGGAATACCCAACCACTCACCACCAAACTGTTTGTAATGTATTTTTGCTCTCGTCATTTTCGTTTAAACTAACGAAAATATCACAACTTAACCTAACCAATCATCAAGGACGTACAGTTGCCCTAACCGGGCACTGAATTAACCTAACAGGTTAATATAACGGAAAATTCCCGGTTAGGTCAAATGAATGCCCAGTTAGGTTAATTGAATGCCCGGTTAGGTCAACTGTACGCCTTTGATAATTGGTTAGGTTAAGTTGTGATATTTTCGTTAGTTTAAACGAAAATGACGAGAGCAAAAATACATCATAAACAGTTTGGTAGTCCGATAATTCGTAAGTACCGAATTCATTAATCATTTAAATGAAGTTAGGGTAAATCTCTAGGAGCGCTCCATTTTTCAATATTAAACATACACTCAAAAACATATACCATTTGATAGCTCACATTTTTCTAAGTCTAAAAATGTAGTAATCCAAAAGTATCAATAGCAAATAAAAAGTAACTAGGTTTAAATATAAAACCCTATACCGATCAATTTATGATGCGTGATCTTTACGGGTCTCCGCCCCCGTACCCCCGAGACCTAAATTATGCAAATGATAATGTAATAACATATTCATGTTAGGTTAGGTTAGCGTAACAATTACCAAACATACCATCTTACAACACAGACTGAAGATTTATAACTTAGCCAACCTTTATAATGTAGTTAATGACGTCACGCGTCAAACAATTAATTAAATCTAGTTACTGTTTATTTGCTATTGATACTTTTGGATTACTACATTTTTAGACTCAGAAAAATGTGAGCTTTCAAATGGTATATACATGTTTTATGAGTGCATGTTTAATATTGAAAAATGGAGCGCTCCTAGAGATTATCTGAAATTAGTTAATATGTAAGCAATAATCAGTTAGTAGGGGGCCAAAATGTCTTTATGTCATCTAAAATCGCAGAAAAAACGTCTCTGCTTTCGGTACGTTGTCGCCACATGAATTCCGCAAGATACGAGTCCAGATGATGGCGCGCGGTTGGGTATTCCCGTTAACAGGAAAGCACCAAGCAAATAAACCGACTGTTACATGACGAATTTAAAAACAGTTTATAATGCGTAGACCTTTAAAAGCGAAATATAATATTTCCCATAGAAATAAGTACAGGGTGTCCCATAAGTCCGGCATCAAAGGAAAAATAATAAAAAAAGGCAAAACAAAAGCTTTTATTTACAGAACGTGCTCAATATGTCCACCATTGTTTTCAATACACAAATTCAGACGTGATACCCAGTCAGCAAGCACACGGTGAATGATGTCAGGAGTAATGGTGTTACATGCCCCAATAATGCGCTGTCCCAAATGTTCAACACTCCTAATTTCTCTGCGTCTACCAACGCTTGCAAGTGGCCCCAGAGATAAAAATCTAGTGGCGTGAGATCCGGGCTTCTAGCTGGCCATTCCACAGGCCCTCGACGTCCTATCCAATGACCAGGGAATTGTTGGTACAGGTATTCCCTTTGGTTGCTGTAATGTGCAGGAGCGCCGTCTGCTCGAACCATGTTGGAAATTTCCTTCTTCGTTCAAGACACTGGGAAATGCTTCTTCCTTGAGCATACGTAGGTAGGTGCCTCCAGTGACATGTTCATCGAAAAAGAGGGAGCCTATGATGCGATCCTTCCAAATGCCACACCATACCGTCACCCGAGATGCACCTTGTTCCTTTGAAGAGGTATACCAGTGAGGGCTGGTTTGAGACCAGTAGCGAGTGTTCTGTCGATTTACCTCACCATTTCCATAAAAAACAGCCTCGTCACTGAACAGAATGGTGGACAGGAAATTGGCATCCCGAGCATATTGTGCCGTAGCCCATTCACAAAATTCCATCCGCCGGTCGGGATCATCGCTTAATTTCTGTAGGATCTGAAGTTTATATGGATGCCATTTGTGAGCCTGAAGAATGCGATTGATGCTACTTTTCGACACTCCTGTCTCGGTGGACAATCGCCGAAGAGACTTATTGGGACTTCTGTTAAAATGAGCCAGGATAGCAGTCGCTGTATCATCGTCAGTGGACCTCCTTGAAGGTCCACTGCGTGGTTTATCTTCTATGGATCCTGTTTCCTTAAACTTTGCAACAAGTCTGCTAACACAACTCTGTGTTATTGGCTCGCGGTCTGGATAAAGTCTGTTAAATTCAGCAGCGGCCTCTCTTTGACTCCGATTTCCTATGAGTAGAATTATCTGGATTCGTTCTTCCTTGCTCACAGCCATTATGGCCTGTAGAATGAGAAAAACATGAATTATGGTTTGTAGAAATAGAAAAATATGAATTTCTCCTATGATGCCGGACTTATGGGACACCCTGTATGTTATGATATGCGCTTTTTCTACGCACATTTGTAATAGAGGAAATGGAATTTTATTTAATGGCGATCTTAATTAAATATGTTTATGTTCATATGAATTGAAAGTTTTAACGATAAACGAAGCCAATTAAATTTCCTCGGCCCAAAAGAATTATAACTGCTTTATTTAAAATATACAAGCCCTATTATATATTAAATATGTTTGTTTATATTCATATGAATCCAAAGTTTTAAAGACAAACCAAACCAGTTAAATTTCACCAAATCAAAAGAATTCTACATTTCAAACAACAATATTTTTTAAGCGAAAAGAGAGATAGATATTTTAAAGACATAGAAAGGTTTAAATGTTCTAAGAGGTTTACATTTTATGAATATATATCTATATATATCTATATATATCTATATATATAATGTTATAATGTTTCAGACCAACAAAGACCCTAGGATCCACTCATGGCTCGTCTACCTAACTGTGTTCGTAATTGTGTATTGTGTATGTCCTCCGTGGTGGTGGAGGGGACCTACAATTTTACGTGGGTTCCGAACCACAAGAACATAAGAAATTTATTATAAAAACTGCCTGTATATATATATATATATATATATATATATATATATATATATATATATATATATACAGTATATATCTATATATATATATATATATATATATATATACAGGGCGTCCCAAAAAAATGTATACACACTTTAAATACTTATAAAGGCAGTGTTTATTAAAATACATTTCATTTTCAAAATGTAATAGAATCTACAGACATTATTTAATTGTTTTGTCAACGCCTGTTTTCAAACTGACGTCCGTTCTGGTCCAGGCACTGCTGATAACGCGAAGCAATGGAATCGCAAACATCACGAAACATTTCGTTTGGTATTTGTGTGCATTCTCGTTCAATGGCTGCTCTCAATTCAGCGACTGTTGCAGGTTTTATAGCGTAGACTTTGTCTTTTAAGTATCCCCATAAAAAAAAGTCTAGTGGTGTGAGGTCTGGTGAACGCGGATGGTATTCTACGAAACCCCTTCGTCCAATCCACATCCACATCGTGCCAAGTACCACTCGCAATACTCCACTCTTCGGTCCGGATCATCTTCATTAATAGCATGGACTAATCTTGGAATGTAACTTTTCCATTGACAGCGCTTCAAAATGCGTTGGACAGACGATTCTGAAATTCCTACCTCACGACTCGCTTGCCGCACAGATTTTCTTGGACTTTGGTGATACGTTTCCAGTACTCTTTCTTGCTTTGTGGGGCTTGTCGATGTCCGTGGTCTTCCGGAACGCTTCTTGTGGACATTCTGAACAGTTCCATCGGCTTCAAACTTATCTCTAATTCGAGTGATGGTAAGTCGCGTTGGTGGATCTGTTTGAAACTCCCTCCTAAACTGTCTTTGCACTTCAACTGCGTTTTCACACTTCCAGTAGCATTTTAGAATGAATTTCCTTTGTTCAAAGCTTAGTCTGACTGCCATTATTAATTCTAATGGGTTTAACTTGGAAAGAAAGAAACATCAATTGAGCTAATAGCTGTTAAAGTGTGTATACATTTTTTGGGACGCCCTGTATATATATATATATATATATATATATATATATATGATACACACAAACCACCCATGGAACAAAGAACTCTTCTTGGAAAATTAAATCCACTATATAAAGGGTGTCAGGAAATGATTGCCTCCCCCCCTGTACAGAAGAACTGAAAGGAATAGAAAAAAACAGACAAAACCACGCGAAAGAGCGTTTAATTTTTAATAAAAACCACTTGTTTTAATATCGGGTGTTGCCCCCATTTGCAGCTCTGACGGCCATTAATCGACGGGGGTATGATCCCAGAAGTGTCTCAAAGAGATCGGTATCATGACTCATTTCTTCAAGGACTTCGTTGATCTTTGCAGTCATAATTTCTGTTGAATACCGATTCTGAATGGGTTGTTCCAGCATTAAGGACTCCACCCGATCCTTCATGATGGATCCGACATGTTCACAGACATTAAGATCGGGAGAATTGCCAGGTCATTCATTATTTCCGAAAAAATTAATGTTATTGTCCTTAAGCAGTGTTGAGTCGCAAGTGCTTTCATACAGGGGGCTTTGTCGTGAAGAAAGGTTGCCTGTTCAACATCCAAAACACACTCGGGGTCTTTCAAAAACGGAATTACATGTTGGGCTAAAATTACATTTCGAAAATAAGGCCCATCCCAACTGGTTCCTCTTGGTTTGATAACCCAGATGAGCTTCCGAATAGAGAACATAATGAAAACACCCACACATGCTGGATTTTTACTATTTCTCGATACTTCTGGTCGTCTGGGACTTCATCAGGAGTTGTTGCCCAAACCCGATCATTCTGAAAATTTGGTTTTCTGGAGACATAAACGAAGAATTCATCGCTGACAACCAAGTGAAGGAAATCGTCTTCCGTCCATTCCTCAAGATAATCACAAAACCATAGCCGATCTTCAATATTAAGATCACTCTTCCGTGGCTTAGCTATTTCATGCCAAGCACTCAAGCCTTGGCGAACTCGAAATTGATGCACAAGTTGCCGATTGACTATCTTACCACGACGGATAAGTATCTCTTTCGCTACCTCAGAGCAGGTCTTCTTTCGGCGCCGTGATGCAGCAAGCACAATGTCTTTCGATTCTTGAGATAATTTCTCCGGTCTTCCTCCTCGAAATTCTGTTTCACAATCTTCAGTATTCTTATTCCAATTCCTTTGACAAAGTCTTCTGATCTTTTTAATCTCTCAGCCACCCAGTGTCGAGTTATGAAAGTTGCACCAGCTTCCTTTGCTTCACGAAATGTGACAGCTCGAATGCGGTCAAGAACTCGCTTTTTCTCTGAATCGTTCAAAATAGATGATGCCATGGTTTCTGTGGGGAAAAAAATGGTAAGAATTAAAATCACAGGAATAGAATATAATGGTTTTTATTCAGATTTTAACGCTCTTTCAAGTGGTCTCGCCGGTTTTTATCTATCTCTTCTAGTTTTTGCTCTACAGGGGGGGCAATCATTTCCTGACACCCCGTACAGTCCGAACAAGTAATGGTAAATGACAAACACAATAGTTTTTCCTTTATCATGATGTTAGCCAGACGTGGGCAACGGGTCACTCTCAAAGAGGCCCTAAAAATATAGCTTCCCTCACCAGCTATCTGCAAAGCAGATAGGATCCAGCTTTCGGACAGGATCTAGGGGTTGCAGCTACACCTAGCCCACGATATTCAGAACCTGAATATAAGCAAACGAATAGGTGTAGTTGTAACCCCTAGATCTTGTCCCAAAGCTGGATCCTATCTGCTTTCCAGATAGCTGGTGAGGGAAGCTATATTTTTGGGGCCTCTTTGCGAGTGACCCGTTGCCCACGTCGGGCTAACATCATGAAAAAGGAAAACTAGAGTTTTTGTCATTTACCATTACTTATTTGGACTATAGTGGATTTAATTTTCCCAGAAGAGTTCCTTGTTCTATGCATGGTCTGTGTGTATCATGAAAAAACCTCAGGGGACCATTCTGAGTTCAATCCCATATATCCAGTTTTGTTGAATTTGAACGACGGTTCAGGATCGACCTGCGGTCGACCTCTCTGTAGCATCCCGCCTCATTTTCGGGACTTGGTGAAGGAGGGAATTGCTCTCTGATCTCCTCCTGCCCTCGTAGTCAGCCACGCATGGCTGGTCAGGGACTTTGCACAAGAATCTGTCCAGCTGGTTCTTCAAGTAATTCAGGTCGGTATGCTGGAGATTCCTCACTTCTTTTGGAAGGACATTGAAAAGCTTTGGGCCCCGTATTCTAAGGGTATTTTCCGTCCTCGATTTCATTGCCCCTTGTCCCACCGCAGCTGGGACAGTACAAAATCTGTCTCTTCTCTCATTCCATTTCCATATATATATTATTGTGTACCGCTCGCGCCTTCTTTCAAGAGAGTAGAGTTCCCGGGATGTAGTCGAGACCAGTAGTCTTCACCTTCCGTTTCCTCTATCTTAGACGTAAAAGTCCTTTGTATAGCTTCAATGCTCGCAATGTCTCTTTTTCTGTGTGGGCTTGTGAGTACTGAGCAATACTCAATTATTGGTAGGACTAAACTCTTCCATAATTCAAGCATGATGTTTGCTTTTCTGCTGCGGAAGCTCCTCCAGATGATTCTCATTATTTTTCTAGCCGTTGTGATTTTGATTTTATAGTGCTCTCTGAATTCTGCATCCGACGACATTATTACTCCAAGATCCCTGACTTGTGGATTTGGTGTTGTCTGTTTGGCTTGCGGAGTTTTGTACCCTTTTTTCTGTAGCTCTTTGTTATTACCATATCTTAGAAGTTGGAATTTTTCTTCGTTGAACTTCATATTGTTGTCTTCTGCCCACTGGAATAATGTTTCAATGTCGTTTTGTAGTTTTCTTATGTCATCTTCGTTCAATATTTCCTTACATATCTTTGTGTCATCTGCGAAGCATGATACAATACTGTCCTTAATATCTGCATCAATATCTGCAATCATTATTATGAACAGCAAGGGAGCTAATACTGTCCCTTGTGGGACAGAGCTCACGACTTCCGAGACTTCCGATTTAACTCCGTTTACCACCACTCTTTGCGTTCTTTGCGTCAAGAAATTAAATATCCACCTTCCTAGCTTTCCAGTAATTCCTGTATCCTTAAGTTTGTGTGCTATGATTCCATGGTCACATTTATCGAAGGCTTTAGCAAAGTCAGTATATATTACATCAATGTTTTGTCCTCGACACAATGTTCCTAATATTTTCTCCTGGTGGTCTAGTAGCTGTGACAGGCATGATCTACCCGCCCTGAAGCCATGTTGATTTGGGTTGTATAAGTCTTTTTCTTGTAGGTAGTAGGTAGTTTTGCTCTAATTATGCGTTCAAAACACTTTATAAGGTGTGAGGTGAGAGCCACTGGCCGATAATTTTTGGGCATTGCTCTGTTACCACCTTTAAATAGGGGGCAATGTTCGCGTTCTTTAAGGGGAGTGGAATTTGTCCTGTGTCGAGTGATTTCCTCCATAGTAAGTATAGCGGTTTTGCAATACTCTCTTTGCATTTCTTCAGAAATGTGGCACTCCATGTGTCTGGCCCTGGCGCTGAATTGTCTCGCATCTGTGATAAGGCCGTAATTACATCTCCTTCCGTGAACTCGAAGTCCATTAATAGGTTTGTGCCGGGATTTGTTCTTGGTTGATCTGTATCAATGTCGAAAAACTCGTCTGGGTTTTCCACTTCCATCTCGGACTTAGGGGTGCTAAACACAGATTTAAATTGTTCCCTAAGCAGTTCACTTATTTCTTTCGGGTCATTTGTGTATTCGGCCTCCCCGTCTATCAACGGTCCAATACTCTCCTTACACTGCATTTTCCTTTTCGCAAAAGTGTAGAAGTATTTTGGGTTATTTTTTATGTTTTCTGCTACCTTGTTTTCCTCCTCGTTTGTCTTATGTATGAATGTTTGCTTTAGGTCCATTTCTATTTCGCCAAGTTTCCTCTCTAGTTTGAGTCTCTTTGCATCAGTTCTGCATCTGTGGAGATGTTTTACGGTTTGTCTTCGTTGCCTGAATAGAGTCCTGATTTTCCTCTCGAGCTTGCTACGTTTTCTTTCCTGTCTCTCTGGAATATGTTTCAGTATTATAGGTTTGGTTTCCGTCTCTATTATACATAGTATTTCTTGTGGAGTCTTCTCGTGTAGTAGCAATTCCCAATTTACCTCCTTTAAATCTTTATTTACGTTTTCCCAATTTACTTTCTTTGAATTTATGTTTAAGCCTTCAAATATTCCATCTGCCTCTCTAGGATGCGTTTTCGGACCTCTGGGTGCTAACTTCAATTGTATATCGATGAGGTTATGGTCGGAGAACTTTGTGTGCGTTACTTTTTTATTTATTATTATCTCGTTGTTATTTGTCCAGATTAAATCCAAAACGTTCTCCTTTCTCGTGGCTTCACCGATTTCCTGGGTAAGGGCGTAATGTTCCATAATATCTAATAGCATTGTTGCTTGGGTTCTGTCATCTTTAGTAATGTTGCCATGAAACTTCTCAACATATATAACTTCGTCATTTTTCTTCCATGATATGAATGGGAAATTAAAATCTCCGAAAATTAGAATATTTGTTGCTGGAGTTTCAAGTAATTTTAATATGTTTTCTATTTCATTTGTAGCAAATTGGAATTCACTTTTTGTGGTGTTTGGTGGTCTGTAGATGTTCATAATGGTTAGGTTCAGTTCTTTTACTTCTAATATAATAACTTCAACTGTGCTGTTTGATTTCTTTACCCTCACTTTAACACACAACCTCCTCCTCGTCTAGCCACTCTATCTGCTCTGTATATGTTGTAGTCCAGCAATGCTATTTCAGTATTCTCGATGCAGTTTTCACAGCCTTTTTCGCACTTATGTAAGTGTGTTTCCGTTAGGCATATGATATCTATGCTGGTTTCCGTAGCTAAATTTTGCAAGTATTGTAATTTGCAGTCTGCATGGTCCGTATAGAGGCCTTGTATATTTGTGTATAATACATTTACCGGGTTTCTAATCTTCGTGTTCGATTTTCTAAATGATGGTCGTTTCCTGGTCGATGTCGGTTCCTGTTTGGTGTTATTGGTTGGGCCGCTGCATTTGGGAGTATTGGGGTTGCGGCCCGTGATACCACTGTTGTTGTTGTATTATTGGTGGGTGGTGTTGAATAGGAGGGTGATGTGCGTAATGTTGTGGTGCATATGTTTGCGGCGTTCTGTCTCTCCTTGTTAGAAGGGCAAGCTGAGCTTTTATTGTCCTCATTTCTTCTAAAAAATATATTTCATTACTCTTGCTATTTCTTCTATGTCGAATATGATCTGTTCTTTCCCGTTCTCTTCTTTGCGTACCCTTTATGTGAAAATGCGGGCACTCTATGTTCAGGCATTTTTTCTCAGTAATTGACTGTCTGCACATACGAGGGTGAAAAAAGTTGCAGTTTGGTCCGTACTTGCACTTCCCATTCCTCATCATATAGAAGCATTTTGTAGGGTGATTGTATATGCAGTTTGAGCCATATTTGCACGCACCTATTTTATAATATTCGCATATGGCCCGTCGTTTAAATTCCCTCTTGTCTTATGTGATTCGATTTCCTTCTTCTGCTTCGCCACCACTTCTTCCCTACTCAGTGGGGTTGTTTTCTTCGGCGTGTATTTCGTATCTCCCTCTTCTGCCGTGGGTACCTCTTTTTCTGAGGCTGCTTTCGCCCCTCCCTGTAGTGTGTTTTCTTTTTCCTTCTCGGTTGTGCAGGCGTTTTCTGTTTCATGTTTTTCTGTCGGTAAAACTGCTGTACTTGATTCTTCTATTTCAACATTTTGTGTTCCCCTCTGTACTAATTTTCTATTGTTTTCCATGCACTTGACGCATAAGAAACCACAAAGGCCTATGATTTTGTTATTTATTCTATTTACCATTTTCCTGTCTTTTCTAAGTTCATGCATTCGTAGTGCTTAAAGGTATTGCACAGAATGCAGTTTAAGCCCGAGGTCTGGTCTGCTTCATTTTTGCAATCGCAAAGTTGATATGCGGCACATTCCATTACACATAATCCGGCTTTATTCAATTTTCTGACTTTCCCGCAATTTACACATTTCTTCGTATGTTTTGCCATTTTCTCTCTTTATTTTCCTCTTCTTCTCGCTTCTCAAATTTCTCTCGATAACTCGACCTTCGTTTTATGGCACTGACCTTTTTCCCTCTTAGGCCTAGTGTACAATCTCAGAGCTGTTTTTCCGTTCGAAGTGTTTTAAATTTATGTTTCAATTTGATGTTTTTTCGTTGTGCAAGCTATATGCCACCGGCTTTCATTAATAATTTATTATCGCGAATTCACTGGTATTAATACACACACTGGTATAAGATAGAATTTACCGCTGAACTTATAAACACTAGTTATTTCGATATTACACAGAGCGGAAACAAAAACGTCCGTACACCACGAGGTAGAAAGCAATATATATATATATATATTGATGACTAAAACCACGAAGGAAAGGAAACACAGAATGGTGCTCAAGCGCTTTCGTCTAATGACATCCTCAGGAACACTGAAGTACATAAAAAGTTACAGCCTATATATAGATTATAGAAAAAAAAAAATATATATATATACAATAAACGGAGAAATAAAAATAAAAATTAAACATTAAAGGATTGTGGGAGGAGCATACAAATTTGTAAGGAAAAAACTACCGATGTTTTAGCACTTTGCTCGACTCCAACACAATATCAAATGAATTGTTTCCAACCAATGTTATAGTTAATTAAAAAAAAAAAAATTGAAAAATAAAAATAAAAATAAAACTTATAAGAGGAGCATACAAATTTATACTGGAAATCTGCCCAGGTTTTAGCACTCTGCCCTTCTTTTCTATGTTCGATGTATATAAAAATAAATTGAAAAATAAAAGTTATTAGAGTAGCATACAAGTTTACCAAAGGTTTAGCGTTCTACCCTTCTTATCTAAATCCGTTCTGAAGGAATTCAAAACAACAGGATCGAGTTGAAAAAGACCTTTGCTTATGTTGAAGTTATTTGTAAGTTGGATAATGGCAGACTCAAGAATATTTCTATTAACAATGTTGCTAGAGTGAAACAAAACTGTAGCATTATTCCAATCAATACAGTGGGATAACTCTGACAAATGGACAAAAAAAGGGCACTGGACGACTGTCCTGTTCTAATGGAATATTGATGTTGTTTTATACGTGTGTGCAAATCCTTTCCCGTCTGACCTATGTAAAAGGAATCACATTGTTTACAACCAATTTTATGGATAATTCCTGAATTATTGGTAGGGCTATTTTTTACTATGATATTTTTCACGATATTGTTATATGAAAATACTACATTAATATCCAAAAGTTTAAGTACATTAGCAATGCCTAAAAAGCCCGGGAAAAATGGAAGTACTAAAATATTGTTTGACAAAGCTCAAAGTGTGTTTTGAGCCTTTCTTCGAAAAACATTAGTGACGATGCAAAAAGTGCCCTTGGATATGGTATGTCCTTTTTTATTGTTAAAAAACCTTCGGCTTTACAAATTTGTTACAGTCTCGCTTGTTTTGAAAAACAGTGTAATCTCCCTCAGTCTATGTTTAACATAGTTAAAGGCCTTGTTTATAGTGCGGCGAATAGTAGTTACGAAGATAACTTTCCTAAACTTTTTCGCAATAGCCTCTCACAATTTAAAAAAGATGGGGAGCTCCATATTACTAAAGCAGACAAGGCTAACACCATAGTTATTATGGACAAAGTGGAATACATTAGAAAGATGAATGAGCTTCTCCAGGACCCCGCCACATACAGCAAACTTAGGAAGAAACCGCAGGATGACGTCATCAAATCATTTAATAGTGGCTTCAAATGCATTCTCAAAGATCATAAGGACTTAATTCCGCTTTTCATGTCCACTTCACCTTCTCTGCCCTACCTTTACGGTCTTATTAAAACGCCCAAACCTGGCAACCCTATGCGCCCTATTATTAGCTCGATGGGCTCTATTACTTATAAACTCTCCAAATGGCTTGTCAAAGTCTTGTCCCCCATTCTCGGAACTATCTCTGATTCACATGTAAAAAATTCCATGGATCTTACTGAAAAATTGAATAATGCACGTACTGAAACCAACGATAGATTGATCAGTTTTGACGTTTGTTCATTGTTTACAAAAGTGCCGATTGACGATATGCTTGACTTTCTCTCCCGAGAATTACATAAGTATGACCTGCCACTACCTGCACACATTGTTTTGGAACTCATTAAGCTTTGCATCAAAGAGTGTAAATTCACTTTCAATAACGAGTATTGTCAACAAGTTTTTGAGATGGCCATGGGCAACCCCTTGTCGCCCCTCCTCTCCAATATTTATATGGAGTTTTTCAAAATTACTTACATTCCGAGAATCCTGAGGGGTGGCATCCCATGGTTGCGGTACGTCGACGATATTTTGTGTATCTGGCCCATGAATCGTGACCTGGATGACGTCCTCCTTCAGTTAAATGATCAAGTCCCCTCCATTAAGTTTACTTTAGAAGTGGAACAAGACAACTCAATCCCGTCTTTGGATGTGCGTGTACATAGGGAAAGCCCAGGTTTTAAGTTTAGTATCTATCGGAAAAAACAAACAATTTGTCCTACGTACAATTTTACTCGGGACATGACACCCCCACTAAGAAGGCCATTTTTCCTTCAATGTTTCTCCGCGCCCTTAGGATCGCCAGTCCGGAATACATCGATGCCGAATTGGAAAAAATCAACAGTATTGGAAATGATATGTGTTATCCATCTGCGTTTATGGAATCTTGTTTCAACAAGGCAAAACGAACTTTCTATCGTGGGAATAATAACACTCGTACTTTGTCAGAATATTTTAGTACTTCCATTTTTCCCGGGCTTTTTAGGCATTGCTAATGTACTTAAACTTTTGGATATTAATGTAGTATTTTCATATAACAATATCGTGAAAAATATCATAGTAAAAAATAGCCCTACCAATAATTCAGACATTATCTATAAAATTGGTTGTAAACAATGTGATTCCTTTTACATAGGTCAGACGGGAAAGGATTTGCACACACGTATAAAACAACATCAATATTCTGTTAGAACAGGACAGTCGTCCAGTGCCCTTTTTGTCCATTTGTCAGAGTTATCCCACTCTATTGATTGGAATAATGCTACAGTTTTGTTTCACTCTAGCAACATTGTTAATAGAAATATTCTTGAGTCTGCCATTATCCAACTTACAAATAACTTCAACGTAAGAAAAGGTCTTTTTCAACTCGATCCTGTTGTTTTCAATTCCTTCAGAACGGATTTAGATAAGAAGGGTAGAACGCTAAACCTTTGGTAAACTTGTATGCTACTCTAATAACTTTTATTTCTCAATTTATTTTTATATACGTCGAACTTAGACAAGGGCAGAGTGCGAAAACCTGGGCAGATTTCCAGTATAAATCTGTATGCTCCTCTTGTAAGTTTTATTTTTATTTTTATTTTTCAATTTATTATTATTTTTTTAATTAACTATAACATTGGTTGGAACCAATTCATTTGATATTGTGTTGGATTCGAGCAAAGTGCTAAAACATCGGTAGTTTTTTCCTTACAAATTTGTATGCTCCTCCCACAATCCTTTAATGTTTAATTTTTATTTTTATTTCTCCGTTTATTATATATATATATATATATATATATATATATATATATATATATATTTCTTTTTCTATAATCTATATATAGGTTGTAACTCTTTATGTACTTCAGTGTTCCTGAGGATGTCATTAGACGAAAGCGCTTGAGCACCATTCTGTTTGCTTTCCTTCGTGGTTTTATTCATCATAAATATTTTTCACTTGTTACTTTCGTGAAATAATTTTCATATATATATATATATATATATATATATATATATACAGGGCGCGTCCCAAAAAAATGTATACACACTTTAACAGCTGATAGCTCAATTGATGTTTCTTTCTTTCCAAGTTAAACCCATTAGAATTAATAATGGCAGTCAGACTAAGCTTTGAACAAAGGAAATTCATTCTAAAATGCTACTGGAAGTGTGAAAACGCAGTTGAAGTGCAAAGACAGTTTAGGAGGGAGTTTCAAACAGATCCACCAACGCGACTTACCATCACTCGAATTAGAGATAAGTTTGAAGCCGATGGAACTGTTCAGAATGTCCACAAGAAGCGTTCCGGAAGACCACGGACATCGACAAGCCCCACAAAGCAAGAAAGAGTACTGGAAACGTATCACCAAAGTCCAAGAAAATCTGTGCGGCAAGCGAGTCGTGAGGTAGGAATTTCAGAATCGTCTGTCCAACGCATTTTGAAGCGCTGTCAATGGAAAAGTTACATTCCAAGATTAGTCCATGCTATTAATGAAGATGATCCGGACCGAAGAGTGGAGTATTGCGAGTGGTACTTGGCACGATGTGGATGTGGATTGGACGAAGGGGTTTCGTAGAATACCCTCCGCGTTCACCAGACCTCACACCACTAGACTTTTTTTTATGGGGATACTTAAAAGACAAAGTCTACGCTATAAAACCTGCAACAGTCGCTGAATTGAGAGCAGCCATTGAACGAGAATGCACACAAATACCAAACGAAATGTTTCGTGATGTTTGCGATTCCATTGCTTCGCGTTATCAGCAGTGCCTGGACCAGAACGGACGTCAGTTTGAAAACAGGCGTTGACAAAACAATTAATAATGTCTGTAGATTCTATTACATTTTGAAAATGAAATGTATTTTAATAAACACTGCCTTTATAATTATTTAAAGTGTGTATACATTTTTTTGGGACGCCCTGTATATATATGATCACCCAAACCTGCAGGGAAAAATATAAAACAGTGTTAAAAAAGGCTAATTAATTTCGCCGGTCACAACCAAGCCCTTTTCAAAGCCATAAACTAGTTAAAATGTCTAAAAAAGTTATAAAATTTCCGTCCGCGGAAGAGCTGAAGTTAAAATGACTGTGTTAAGGCATAATCACGGACAGAGAGATGGTGGCTGTCGTATGTTTGGCAGTTGGAAAAGGAAAATTATTGCACAGATTTCAAACATTCGAGATGAGAAATCTTTAAGTAAAAATCAATCCTGTACATTTGGCAGCCGGTCACGACCCGAAATTACCCTTAAATATTTTAAAATGTTAAAGATAAAGCTATCCATACTGAAGGACAGCTTAATATTTGAAATGGTGTTTTCTCCTAAAATATAAATGCCGCGTATATATGTCTCTGTTCCTGGTCCCTGACCTTCATGATAGGTTTAGAATCCTGGAAGTTAAAAATATGATTATGATGTTCCCTATGCTGAACCGAGCTACTATAAGTATTACCCGATCTCAGGTCATGTTTGTGGGAATTAATCCTTCTCTGAAAATCAATTGTCTCTTTGATGTATTTTTAGGGCAGCCTCCATATCGGATTTCATAAACTACGCCAGAATTGTTGGAGGCTTTTGTAATAGGATGACGGATGAACGAAGACAATTTATTTGACACAGCGGAGACCAACTTAATCTTCTGTGGCAAGAGTGAGGAAAGCCCTTTGTTAACCTCAAAGGGCATTTCAAGAATGAAACGTCTTTATCCTGGTTTCAAGTTTTGGGAGAAAAGAAAAGCTCTCAAAAGAGACCCGAAATAACGCCTTTTTTAGTACAGAGAGAATGATTGGAAAAAGCACGAATGTAGCTGTCTGAATGTGTAGGCTTTCTAAATACTTTGAAAGAAAGTCTTTGGTTGGGATCTCTTAACCGTATATATATATATACAGTATATATATATATATACATACGAAAAATACATTTTTACGCACATCTATTAAATTATAAACTCTCTCTTTCTCTTTCTCTCTCTCGGGTTGGTAAAAACTTAAGGACCTCCGACTAAACGTCTTTCAGAATCCGCCCACCAAAACACGTTCTGCCAATGATTGTTTTTGCTTTCTGAAAGTGTGGGGAGGGAGGAAGGCTTTTCCTCATCATGCCCCATTCTAGAAGGCGCTTTCTCCCCTCTTCTATAAAAGGTGTGACATCGGCATATACAAATCATTTCCAGTTTGATGAAGCTTTTCAGATGGTGCGTACAAATTTATAAGCAAGAAATGTCGTCGGACGAATTGCAGAATATCGTTATGTAAGTTATTCT